>RJWM01001461.1:0-155359 GCA_004363535.1 Dasyprocta punctata | reverse complement strand
CTTTCACAGGCAAAGACAAGAACTAACATTCATTGTGTCCCTACTAAGTGTCAGCCGCTTTCTGGAATCCCCTCACTATCCCGGCTAGAAAAGTATAACTACCCTAGTTTTCCCAAAGAGAAAATGGATTCCAAGAGGCTAAGGAATGAGGCCAGAATCCCAGATATCTAAACCCCAGTCCATGTCCCCAGAGCCACCCGAAAGAGTAACAGGGCCCAGGAAGCAGGAGGCCGACTTTCTGTCTGGCTCTCCATCCCAGCACCTGACTGAGTCTCTCAGGCTAGGCCTCCCTACACCAGTGCCCTGCTGCCCAAAGATTTTCCTCCCAAGACATTCCTTCAGCGTGTGGAAACTCAGGTGCTCTCCTTCCATCCCTTCCAGTGCTTGCGGAAGATGCAATCAAGGCCGCCCTGGCTGATTACAAACTGAAGCAAGAACCCAAGAAAGGAGATGCAGAGAAGAAATGAGCCCTGGGCTAAGCTCCCGCAGGTCACATAACTGCCCACCACCGCTCGAACACTTTCAACTTCAGAAGCTCCTCGCACTACTTAAAAAGAAGCTGTGAGATACGCACAATATTTCCCATCCACATTGCAACTCTAATGCAAGCAAAATATATCATTTAATTGTTCTGCATCCTGTGGTTTCTTTCAGCTCACTTTTATCGCCTTAACGCACTTAGTGTATATTTTTAATTACATGCATGGCCTCAGAATGGAAATCAGCGAAGTCTTAAATTTTAGTAGCCCATGAAGTGCAGAAGTATCTTATTCTACCTGAATCTATCTTGGGGAAGGTTACCAGGAGAGTGCCTTGGTCTGATTACTTGATTGAACCAATTATTGTACATAAAACAGATCTGCATATATATATTACAATAAAAGAATATAAGATGATGGTTTTCTTTAGTAAGCCTTGTATCTTGGATGCCTTTCCCTGAAGTGTTGCCCAAAGCTCCTTGAGTTTCCCAAAGACTAGACAGTGAAGACACACACAACTCGCCTCGCAAAGTGGACAATAAAGGCCATGAGCAGAGATTTTGCCACAACCGTAAGTACTTCATGAAACAAGGAGATGGTCATTTTGTTCAGACAGCGTTGCTAAGTTACCCACACTGACCTCAAACTTACAGTCCTCCTGCTTCAGCCTCCCAAGTAACTGGGCTAATAGGCACATGCCACCTCACCCAGCCTTGGTTATTGCTTTTCATTGCCCTTTACAAAATAAGAGATAACTGAAAAGTGAGTCTTGAAGATTCTTTTTGCCAAGGTCACTGGTTTATGAAATCTGAGCGATACTGGCTAAGACCAGATAATACACCTGTGGACCAAACATGCAAAGAGCACATGGGAAATGAGTATAAATGCAGATTTCTGGGCCCCAGGCTCTGACTTGAGCCTGGGCAGGTAATTCTGATGCCCCCAACTTTTGAGAGCCTATTTTGTGTGGTGGCAGATGGGCCAACTCGGGGGGAAGAAACTTGTCAGTTTCCTGTCCTGTGCAGGAATGGCATTTAAGTGGTTCCCTCTGAACCAGCTGTACATGTGCAGTGCCCCTACAGCGGCTGAGAACAGACTGCCTGGCTCAGGCAGGGATAACACCTTTAATTGCTGTCCCACCTGCTCTGAGCCGCCCGCATCCTGAGCTACCCTTCATCACAAATCTCAATTGCAAGGGCCAGTTTTCAAGTGAAAGTGGGATACTTAAATGGGGAGACGGATCTTTTGCAAATGAGACGGGGACCAAGAGACAGAGAGGGAAGGGAAGACACTTGTTCTTCTGATTTTGGGTTTTTTTCAGTCATAGGCTGGTCACCTCTTAAATATACCTCCTTTGTTTAAAAAAAATACATACTTTTAATGGTCTGGGTTCTGGTGGAGAACACAGAACTTCAAAGGGTGTTCCCTCCATGGGCTGTAGAGAAGACCACAGACCAGGGCCACCTCGGAATCTCAAATTAGAACTCTGGGTGGAACCGTGTCAAATTGTCCTGTGTGGCATGTTCTGCTGTGTAATTCACGGGCCCTCTAAGCCCTGCTTGTCTCTCCCTTGTTACATGTGGCAATGCCACAATGCCCCATCTCTTTTCTTTGCAACTTTTTAAATGAGACATTTCTGTCCCAGTTAAGGTCCTCCAAAAACTAGAACTGAATTCCACCAATCAGAAGCAGCCAGTAAACAGCCAAACAATATTACAGCACATCTCGGACCTCAGTGTGGAGGGGCCTCCAAAAGAAATAGGTATTTCCATTAATACATTAAAAACACCCAGATGAGTCTAGTTTTAACGACACAAGGGCCTTAGTTAACCTTAACTAATTTGGAGCTTTTTTTTGGTTTTTGTTTTTTTCCATCTCCAGGTGGGTCTTGGCATCTTCAAGTAAACTCTTCCATGGGGGGTCTTGACAGACAAAACGGCCTGTTAAGCACCCATGCTCGGTGTCAGACCCCTGTGATTCTCACAACAAGCCTGTGAGGTGGGCATTACTCAAACAAGCCCCCTAGCTCAGGAGACTGACTCTCTGGCCAGCTGGCCTGGGCCGAGTGACCTAAGCCCATGTGTCTGGCCATTCTCCCCAAACAGAAAACAGAGGTTCCTGCTCCCTGCACATTTACCCAAAGACAGCGAACCAAGGCTGCAAGGGCCAGTGCATTCACTGCTGGGCACCACGACCCCACCCCACCCCACCAAGCCTCAGTGTATCCATCTGCCAAATGGGAATAATAATAATAGTACCTACTTGGTCCAGTAGAGTTGACATCAGGCACTGTCACCTAATGCTCTATATAGATTAGTTCATTTACTCTTCCCAAAATCCTGAATGCACCAACGATTTTCCTTTACAGACAAGGCAAGTAAAAGGATGAGTGTTGGATCCAAGATGAAAATCATAGGAAATGGGGGAGCAGATTCTAGGCAACGATTGTCTGATCAACAGGCCAAGCGTATGGTTTGCTATTGCTGTGTTATCTCTACTGCTGTGATGGGTGCTCCTGTGAGCATTCATCCTGTGACTGCTGCTACTGATAGTGACCATTGTTACTTTGTGTGTGTGTCTTTTCAAGACAGGGTTTCACTGTGCAGTTCAGGTGGGTCTTGAACTCACTTTGTAGCCCAGCCTGGCCTCAAACTCGCAGCAATCCTCCTGTCTCAACCTCCACACCCAGCCTATACTATTATAACTAGCATTACTATTGCTATATAAATCTTTAACCTCAAGGTTTCCAACCCAGGGTGTCTTCTGCATAGAACCAGCACTCACAGAAGGTCTCCAAAAGTTTGCAAAGCAGTGGCCTGGCTACACCCACGCAGGAGACACACCAGTGTGACTTCTGCCGCACACAGCTTGACAAGAAAGCTTGCTTCACTGCGCTTGGCCAATCAGCACACAGCTGTTCCACACGACCGGCCTTGAATACCACCACTGCCACTGCCACCCAGCTATCTTTGGGAATGTGTCATGTTTGACAATCTGGCCCCTGACCTCATTTCAGAGAAACTCAACTCCCAGAAGAGCCTCAGAAGTCCCCGGGTGAGGACACAGCTGTCGCCCCAGATCTGCCTGCTCAGAGGAGTTCCCCGGGCACCTTCCATCCTGTCCCCAGGGCCTCAGGCCACTGGGTCACAGGAAGCTCCAGTGGAGGAGCTGGGCAGGACCCGTCTCTGCCCAAATACAGCCCCATTCTAAAGCCCTGTGTCACAGTCCCATGGAGCAGGATCTTAGGACATTAGAGAACAACAGATGAGAACAGGAAAACTCAGGTTCTAATCTCCCACTCTGCCCTAGTTTTTCCATGGCAGATACTTAACCGAGTACTTACCCTCTCTGAGCCTTGGTTTCCCCTTCTGAAAAATCAGGATAATACTGGCTCTAAGGTCATAGGATTTCTGTGAGGACTAACAATTATCCCATTTGAAATGGAAAGAATGCAGTGCCAGGCGTGTAGTAAGTGCTCAATAAACATTGGCTGTCACTGCCATCCTCATCTTTATCACTACCACCGTCGACACAAACACAGCTGTGGTTGTTGACGTTGTCATCAGCCCTGCTAGGTACTGAACTGGGCCCCCTAAAAATTCGTGTGTTGAATCCCTAACCCCCATGCATCTATATTGGGAGATAGGGTCTTTAGGAAGAAATTAAGGCAAAACAAAGTGGATCAGTGGTGTTCTAAAGAGGAGTCCCTCAGAATACACTCAAAGAAATACCACATGAGGACCAAGCAACCACCTACACATCAGAAAAGAGCTCTCATCAGAGACAGAACCCCCAGGAGCCTCGATCTGAGACTTTGCAGTTTCCAGAAGTGTGAGAAAATAAATTTCTATTGTATGAGCCATGTACTCTGTGGCATGCTGTTATGTCTGCCATCATGTCACCATCACCCTGATCACCACTGTCACCATCACCCCCATCTTCCTCATCGCCATCGCTGTTACAGGCTGGTTCTCCAGGAAGCCACCCCAAGATGGAGATGGAGCTGCAGGGTGCTCTCTTGGGTCTATTCCCAGGCCCTGCCCTGTGGAAGGGGGTTAAGAAATCAGGGCTGGGCTGAGGGAGGTGACAGGCAGCAGTGAACCCCAACAAAGCTCTCCAGGCACCAGATGGGGACTTGTAAATTTGGCATTCCTCCAGGTTACCCCACATGGGGACCTCCGTCCCTCACAGTCTCAAATTCCTTCCCCGGCTGGGTTTGGGACTCCATCTTCCTACTCTTTCCCAAGCAGAGGAGCAGCAGGCGAAGCTCACCATCGATGACTAAGTCCCCGGCGTTCCAGGCCTCCCGGGGGACCGCTGGAGCAGCAGAGGGCTTCACGGGGTGCCTCACACTGCCCCACTGGCCCTTCAGACCCACAGCCTTGCTCACTTTCCCACCAGAGCTGGGCCCCAGGGACCACCTCCCGCCCAGGGGGTGCTCTTCCATTCTGACCCCCACGGGCTCCAGCCAGCATGGCCCAGCTTCCTGGCAAAGCCTGCCTGGGCAACCACCCAGGGTCGAGTCTCCCTCGACCTCTCCTGCTCTTTGCAAGGGAGTTGAAAAGGACGGCAATCTGTAAGTGTGGTGAATCTTTTTCCAATCCAGCTGACTGAGCTGAGGGCCTCAAGGGAGAGAGTCTGGGTCAGGGAGTCTCCCAGCACTGAATGGCTAGGAGTGGCCACGGCCTCTCATTTGTCTACCTCATTTGGACAAATGAGAGAAGCTGTTTGCAGGACTAAATGAAATCACATGGAAAACATACACACCACAGCCAGGTATACAGTAAATGCTTCCCAAATGCTCATGTCTGCACTGGATGGGTCCTTGTCAGAGGGCAGAAGAGTCAGGAGGGAGGGCAGCCCCAACCTTACACCAAGCATGTTTCCATTCTCTTTCTCACTCTTGCTCTCTGTCTGTCTCTCCCTCTCTCCAAGATTTCAAGGTTAGATGTGACCCAGGTTTGCCTCGGCCCCCTCACCAGCCTCCCTGCAGCCCCTTAAACTCACTCAGCTTATTCCTACCTCAGGACCTTTGCACTTGCTGGTCCCACTGCTCAGAGCCCCCTTCCCCAGAGCTTCATAAGACTGCCCCTTCCAATTGTGTCTCACCTAAATGTCATCTCCTAGACATATTCCTTCAGTAGACCCCCACAGTGAAGACAAGACACTTGCCAGTCACTACCATCAAATCACATTCAATTCACAGTACACGGTCCTCTGGATCAGTCTTGCTCACGAAGAGCAGAGCCATCTTCCTAAGTCCCAGGGCCCATCTCTCCTCCGGGCTTGCAGTTTCCCAGTCTGCAAAATGAGGGGATTGGATCCCATGAACCATGCTCCCTTCCAGCTCAAACAAAAAGATTTCCACAGACTGGGATAACTTCTCATTTTTGCCAAGAACCGGGTCACGCCAGTACATGATTCATCTCTGCCGATTCTGCCTAGCAACCAGCACTTCTCCCCTCTCCCAAACCAACTCCCAACCCCCAAGAAAAATTCCTTCCCACCACACACCAGTGTCTGGGGAGGAACACAGACCCCCAAATCCCCTCCTGTCTGTCTGCCACCACCACTTTAACCCAACCTCAGAATGTCTCGGGCTCTGTCTGGAACAACTGGGGGGAGCTGCACCCCCCACCCCACCGACCGGAAACAGCAGCAGAAGTGAGCGGCGAAAGCGCTGACCCAGCACACAAGCGGGACAGTTGCCCTCCCTCCGCCTGCTCCGCCTGCTCCTGTCCCACAGTGGCTGTGTTTTTGGTTTCAGGAGGGAAAAAAAGAGACAGAGTTGGGGGAGGCTCCACATCTGAGACAAAACCAGTTTGCTCCACCGAGGAGACCGTAACGTACCTTCCTGTGGTGAGGAAAATCTGTATCATCTTAGGAAAGCAGTTAATAAATTTTAATGCCCACTGGTGACCCCAAATCTTGGCAAGCAAAAGGAAGAAAGAAAATTCCTTAACGTGATACAGGACATTTATCAGAAAGCTACAGCAAAGTGCTGACAAAGCATTGGGAGCATTCTCAGTGACCTTGGGGTCAAGGTGACAATGCCCCTGACCATCGCTTCTCTGAAGAGCACCTTCTCCTCCGCCTCTACCACCGTCCACATCCACCACCATCTCCTCCACCATGTCCCTCCCGGACTGCTGTCACACCCTATCTACCACCATCACCTCCTCCATCATCTATCTCCGCCCCCGCACCCACAGCCACCCTCATCACCACCTCCGCCACCTCCACCTGGTCACCTCCCAGCCAAACTGAGGGGCGGGGCGCCCACATGTCTGCAAAGCCACACACACACACACACACACACACACACGCAGGTCCCACCGGGCTATGTGTAATGAGATGAGCTGTGCTCTCAGTGTCCTCCCTCCATGGCCACCGCACTTCATCTGGAGGAGCCCTGGATCTGGTTCCAGCCTAGGGACACCCAAAGCCCAGGGGAGTGGAACTCTGAGCTCACACCTCAAATGGGTGACTTCGACAGCATTATGGTTTGTCCCTGGATGTTCCCCCAGAGCCTCATGGGGTCATGGGAGGCGGGCTTCTAGAGTTTGTGAATGACTCATAGTCCAATGCTGGGATCATGGGTGTGAGTGCCACATCCGCCCTAGGGCAGGTAGCCTGCAGGCAGTATAAGGGACAGAAAAAGGCTTGCTCTCCCCTCCCCTCTCACTGCTTTTGCAGTCTTCCACCACCCTGTGCATCCCTGCTTTGGAGTCAGCCAATTACGGACTGAAACCTCTGCAAACTGTGAGCTAAATAAATCTTTCCTCCCTTAACTTGTGGATGTTGGGTATTTTGTCTCAGCAACAAGAAAAGTAATGAAGACAGGCACCGAGGCCCTTGCAACCAAGCATCAGGACTGCCCCCAAAGCATGGAGTTTGGCTCTTCATGCCAGACAGGCCACAAACCACGGGGAGCTCAGATCTGGGCCAGAGCCGCACCTGAGTCCTCTTCCTCACTCACCAGTCAAGCACACGACCTCTGTGGCACTGCATCCATCACCAACTCCCTGAGCAGGGAGTTTCTTCACCTGCAAAATGACTCTAATCAAACCAGCCTCATAGTGATTGTCCGGAGGAAATGTCACATGGAAAGAAAATTGTGAGATATGGGCTATATGTCCATTCCAGGCACTTGGCTTTTTGAAGCAAATTCTCTCCAAATATTCTTATTCAGGAGTTAGTGCCCTGAGCCTCCCCAGGAGGCCCAGCAGTTCTTTAACCTCCCTGCCTCCCCTCCCGAGATAGGCCCAGGTATTCCCCCTTTCACTTCTTCTAAATAACACTGACACAAACATCCTTGTGCGTTCATTTTGGTGCCCGCCACACATGGTTCTGCAAGCAGGTTCCAGAAAAATATCTCCGAGTCAAGGGCAAGGTCATTAATGACATTGGTAGATGCTGCCACAGGCTCCTCCCCCAGGAGCATTCGTCTGCTCCCCACTGCCTGTCCCCATCTGCTCAAAGCCAGATACTGCGAAGAATCAAGTCTGGGCACAGACGAGATGTACTGATCTCAGAAGCAGCCAGAGGAAGTATTCGATTTGTTTCCTACTGGTTCCCTGGGGCTGGCCTAGGCCTTCTAGCAGTACCCTATGCCAGCCAGGCTGTGAAGAAACCGGCTTTTGGGCCTAGCCTGCTTGCCTTAGGCTAGATAGAAGAAAGGACTTCCTGAGACTGCAAGATGATTGGATAATGGAGAGGAGACCAAAGGAGCTAGATTTCTTCTAGGAGTCTCTTAAAACTGGGAAGGGGAAGGGTCTGTCTGAAATGGATTAAAGGAGAAAAAAACATTCCAGGCATGGTGATGCACTGTAATTCCAGCATTTGGGAGGCCAAGGCAGGAGAATTGATGGCAAGTTTGAGGTCAGTCTGGACTACATAGCAAGATTCTGTCTCAAAAAAAAGAAAGAAAGAAAGAAAGAAAGAAAGAAAGAAAGAGAGAGAGAGAAACTAGATGGTAAATGTAGAAAAAGAGACCAATTTCTCCCAAGACCTCATGTGAGAATTGAGCAGTTCTTTTCATTTAGGGGGAATGGCACCTGCTAAAAATACCAACCTGGCAAGAATACAAGGTCTGGGACCCACCAGCTGACTGAAATCCAGCATCAGCATTATTCTTTCCTTTAATGGAAACTGCTAAATCAGAAAGGGCAAGGAACTTGCTGCAAGTGGCACAGCCCAAGGAAAGGACAGAGCCAGGACCCCCAGAGCAGCGGGCCTGGATTTCAAAAACCACAAGTGCTCAGCAGCTCCCCACACACAGCGTCGCGGGAGGTAACGAGGACAGGAATGACCCACAGACACGGCTCGGTCACTCACTGGCCACTAGGGCAGGCACCTCTGTTCTCCCTTCCCTAGGAGAGGGGTAAGCTACTGCCTGCCCCTCTGGGTGGTCGAGCAAGGTGCAGGGCTGCTGCCTGACCCCCTCCCCACCGTGGGCTCCCTTCCACGGCCAGGGCCACGCGTGCAGCAGGCCTGTCCAGGAGCACACAGGAAGGGCCCAACCTGGCGCCCTTGCGGTCAGAGCTCTTTCCTGCCTTTCCTCCCTGCAGACCACAAGGCCGGACGGATGCAGCCCCAGCAGCTGTGAAGATGCTGCTGCCGCCAGCCGAGCTGTGGGGCCCTGGGGGCGTTTGGACACATGGCCTGGGTCCCTAACTCCATGCATCTGTGCATTCATTTACTTGTCCGCAGGATCACAGCCAGTGTGGAGCAGTGGAGAGTCCAGCAGCCCCAGGAAAGCTCGGCTCACTTTCTAGCAGTGTGACCTTGGGCAAATCACCTCATCTCGCTGAGCACCTGATCTTCCTCTGCAGCAAGAAGACAAGATCCAGGCCTCCTCGGCTCTGTGAGGGCCCAGTGTGAAGAAAGCGCCTCATACACAGAGTCACATTGGAAGTCACATACCACAGGATTCAACTCCCAAGGACAGCCGGGCAGGGGGGCGGATTTCAGGGTCAAGGGGGTAACTAGGAGGCCTTCGTGTCACCGTCTCACTGGGGCAGGTGCAGAGAAGGTGTCAGGCTTTCCCACAGCCACGTTTCTCCTCTGCACCTCATGCAAGGACGCAGCCATGTTGGGAGCTTCACAGTCCCTTCTCTGTATTTATTGAACACTTACTGTGTACCCAGCTTGCGGGTGGGGGGCTGTCGCCTATCTCAGAGCTGAAACTTATGGGCACCTCTCTTCCAAGGGCCCCAGGGCAGGACCAGTGAAGATAAGCCAAGCAACACTCTTCCCACTGAGCCTCCGGCCAGGCAGGACCTGGGATTTCACAGAGAAAGCACTGGGGCTCCAAAGGGGGCAGAAGCTGCTTAGGGTGGCACGGCCTGCACATGGGCCTGGGTACTTGACAGACGGATACCTTGTGCCCTCCCCGCAGGGTCCCTGAAGGATGCTCCCACTCAGGGTGGTGCTGGCATGTGGATGGAGATGGGAACACCACCAAGGACCCCTGGTCATTGGTAACTGGGGTCCCTGCTGAGTCCCCTTCCCCAGCCTCCCCTCAGAAATAGCCCTGACTTCTGTCCCAGATGGGACCAGGCTCCTCCCACCATGTCGCCACCCACATTTCCAGCCACACTGACTCAAGTGACCCAGAAAGAAGACACAGATCTGGAAGAGCCTGGTCTTGTCTTTTCTTTCTTTTCTCTTCACTTCTTTTCTTTTCTTATCTTGTGTTGTCTTGTCTTTTTTGAGACTGGGTCTCACCATGTGGCCCAGACTGACCTCAAATTCACAGTGATCCTCCTGCCTCAGCCTCCCAAGTGCTAGAATTACAGGCGTGTGCCACCATGCCTGGTTAGAGCCAGGCATTTAGAGAGAACTTTCCTCCTTTTTTCCTCAAATGACAACAGCTAACATTCACTGAGCCCATGAGGAGTAGGGGCAGTTCCAGTTTGTTTGTTTGTTTGTTTTAAAACCGGGTCTCACTGTAGTTCAGGCTGACCTTGAAGTCACGGCAATCTTCCTGCCTCAGCCTCCCAAGCACTTTAAGTGGTAAACTCAACTCCCACCAGCCCTCTGAGGTGTTGCTCCTCATTATTCCCATTTCATACATGAGGAAACAAGCCCAGAAAGGTGAAGTGGCTGACCCAAGGTCACACAGCTGGGAGATGGTAGCACAGGGATTTTACCCAGGTTGTGAGGCCTGTGTTCCTAACCACTGGGCTGCCCTGCTTTGTGTGTCTGTAAAGGAGGATCTGGGAAGCGAGGATGCCGGGGAAAGTCTGACCCTGCCCTTGCTTCCCTTGATCCTCAGCCCAGTGCAGTCCCAGTACCTCAGTGGAGTCTGGCTCAGAGAGGAGCCCTGGTGGTTGCCCACAGGCCTGGGCCCTCCTGCCTCCCCGGGCACCCTCAGTGGTCCCCACAGGGCTCAGTGGATGGAGGACAGCGGGGCCTCATCATCAGGGCTCCTGATTTATAAGCAGGGCTATTTTTTCCTTTGCAGCTGCCACAGTAAACCCTGGCGCCTCCTGGGAAGGCGGGAACCTGGGGGTGGGGGGCCCTTGGGCCCGGAGCCAACGCCAAATCCTTCCTGCTATTTCTGAGCAGCTGGACGATCCTGAGATTAAAACCTCCTGAAAAAATGTCAAATCCCTGTCCTAACCCAGACTGGCTCCGTCCCTCCTGCTAAACCAGATGAAGCGCCATGGCCACCGCGGAACACAGGTGGACACAGTGCAAGATGCCACCAGACAGCCGGGTCCACCCCGCCCCACACAGTCCAGCCGCTGTCTGGTCCCCAAGTTGGTCAGGCATGAGATAAAGGGCTGGTCTAGACACAGGGTCTCCAACTAGTCTCCACGTGGTAACATCCGTGCCATTTGCAGAGGGGCCCCAGGTGACCCTGATACCCCCAAACTAGAGGTTCCCTAAAGTCACTTCAGCTCAACATTGCTACTGTTTAAGGTTCGGTGCTCCAACGACTGGTTCTGTGACCTTGGGTGACTTTTTTGGCCTTTCTCAATCTCCATTTTTTCCCACCCATAAAACAAGGAGCCATACTGACCATCTCTTTAAGCAAGGATGTGAAGAAGGAATAAAATAACACCAGGTGTTCAGAGCTGCTTTATTTGCAATAGCCCCAAACCAGCAACAACACAAATGTCCATTCACAGATGAACCGATAAACAAATTATGGTACATCCACACAATAGAATATTACGCAGCAATAAAAAGGAGTGAAATATTGATGTGTACAATAACATGGACAAATACTGAAATATTTATGCTGTGTGAAAGAAGCCAGACAAAAAGGTGTACACACTGTGTGATTCCCTTTATATAAAAACCCAGAAAATAAAAGCAAATTATAGTAACAGAAAGCAGATCAGCATTTGCCTGAGGCTTGGGAGAGGAGCTGGAGGAAAGATGAGGGAGAAAAGGAGGAGGGGACACACAAGACTCTAAAAAACTTTTGGATGTGATGGGAACTTTCGATAGCTTGACTGTGATGGTGTTTTTCTCAGAGTACACATAGGTCAAAAAGCATCAGATTGTAGCCAGGTATAGTGATGCACACTTGTAATTTCAGCACTCTAGGAAGCTGAGGCAGGAAGATTACAAGTTGGAACCCAGCCTAGGTGACCTAGTGAGACCCTGTCTCTAAAAAATAGAAAGGAAGCCAGGCATGGTGACTCATGCCTGTAATCCCAGCACACGGGAAGCTAAGGCAGGAGAATCATTATGAGTTCAAGACCAACCTGGGCTACAAAATGAGCTTAAAGTGAACCTGAACTGCATAGCGAGACCCTGTCTCAAAAACACACACACACAAAAATAATAAATAAAATTAAAATAAAAAATAGAAAGGGCTGGGACTTGTAGCTTGGTGCAAAGGCCTTAGATTCAATCCCCAGCAGTGGGAAAAAAAAACTCAGATTTAAGCCTGTGCATTTTGTCACTCACACTTTAAGTAAAGCTGGTTTTTTAAAAAACAAAAAAACAAAACAAAACAAAACAAAAAAACCCTTGGTAGAGCTCTGGATGCAGGCAGGATAGCTCATTTATTAATGACTGCTATTCCTGCTATGAATCGTTATCACTGCATCAGAGTAATTCATCGATTCATTTCCATCTCCACTACTCCATCATCTTGGGTCTGCTTGCCAACAACGCATCCCTCAATCCCGAGCACATAGGAAGTACTCATTAAATAGCTGTGGTTGGAAAACAACCTGCTCTTTCTCCTGGGACATTTCAGAACCCAGAAGGTGAATTTGCTACACCTGGAGCAGATCGGACAGCACCAAACCTCTGTGGTGAGATCCGAGGCAGCCCAGACCCACAGATGACCCCCGCTGAAAGGAGACCGGGCTGGGCATAACAAGGCAGCAGGCCCAGGAAGAAAGTGGACACTGCCCCCGCCCCACCCTGGGCACAGGGGCTTGGCCCCGGGCCCTGCTCATCGTGTTCTGAAATGAAGCTGTAGGCACAGTGCGCAGAGCCCCGCCTGAGCTGCCAAACAGACCCAAGCCGTGTGAGCTGAGGCGAGCCGCTGCACCCCTCTGAGCCTGCTCCCTCATCTGTGAAAGTTAAGGACGCTGCTCATCACTGCGGAAGTGTCAGGCAGGCTCGGATGGGTAAGGAGGGACTGGCGAGGCCTGGCTCGCTTGACTGCACCGCATATGTGGCACACAGAGGGCTCTGGAGGCAGTGGGGGCAGATCCCGGGCCCCTCTGCCCTGTGATGCTTCCAGGCACTCCAACTTCCTTGCTCTGAGGGCTCTGTCATGGGACTGAGTATTTTAACAGCTCCCAGGTGATTTCCAGAGTGCCATCCATGTGGGGCAGGACCACCCCTCTTCACGCACACAGAAACGGAGGCTCAGGGAGGGCAGGCAACTTCCTCAAGGTCACACAGCCAAAAAAAGAGCTGGGATCAAGTCAGACCCAGATCATCTGACCCAGGCTCCTGAGCCACAAGCTCTACGGCAGGCATAAAGACACGCCCAGCATGGAGGTGCATACTGTCCCCTCCTGCTGCTCTATGAGCCCTGGGGTGGTGGGGTCACCCCAGTCCTGGCAGCACCCTGGACCCGGGGGAACTGGGGAACTGGGGCACCGTGTCCCCTGCCCTCAGCCCTGCGCTGCCGCTGGCAGGCCAGCCTACACCCCAGCTCAAGAGAAGGCGCCCTTGATGGCTCCCTGTCACTGCTGCTGGCCAGGCTGCTGGTTACCCGGCTGCAGATGGGGAGCAGGCCAGAGGGGTCCAAGCTGGAGCGGAGGCCAGCTGTCCCCGCCCCAAGGCATCGCTCATTCATTCATTCATTCATTCCTCAGAGCGGAAGCACAGCCCTGAAGAGGACCCAGACTCTGGGGTCGGACTTCTGAGCTGGCCTGGCTCTGTGACCTGGGCACCAGATGGCACCAGTCTGGGCCTTGGTCTCCTCACTTGGGCATGAGACTCGCCTAAGGGCTGTGAGTCTCAATGAGTTAACACCGCCCCGTGCCTAGGGCAGGGCCCGGCACATGGCAGGGTCATGGCCATTGTGACTGTCATCATCATCGAATCTGCAGGACAAGGAAGGGAAAAGAGCCCAGGAGGAGGAGACACGTAGGCCAAAAGCGAAAGGTTGGAAGGGATTAGCAAGGCATCAAGGGACAGGAGGGTGGAAGGGTGTCCTGGGCAGAAGGAACAGCAGCTGGCAGTGTTCAGAGACACAGGATAATCTACTCCTGTCCTGATGCTCGGGGGACATCCTAGCCCACTCCACCAGCCCCAAAGGACACAGCTATGGCTAAAACACACCCCATCCTCTGGGGGCTGAGCTGAGCATTAGTGGAGGGCTGCTGCCCGAAAAGCTCACCCTTGCCTGCCCCCAAGATCTCCAGTGTGTGCTGTTGTGTCTTGAGGTGGCTTAGTGTATTTCCAGCCACATCCAAGTGCCTAAGACCCCCATAGGAACTTGGGAACAAGGAGAGACGCCCAGAGAGGCCAAGTAACTTGGCCAGAGCCACACAGCACACCCGTGCTGGGAACTCCTACTCAGCTCTCCGGCTGCTGTTCTTGGCTGGAGCCGGGCTGCACAGGGACAGCGAGGGCCCTTCCCCACTGAGTCAGACAGAGGCCATTGTGTGCAGTGAAAGCCGAACCCAGGCTCCCTCCCGGGACCCAGCACACGCTCCCAGTCCCAGCCACATCTGGATTCCAGCTGGCAGCTCCAGGAACCAGAGGAGGGGGAGAAGCCACCCCAGGAACTTGCCATCAAAGACAAGGAGGAGCTGGAGGGTAAGGGACCAAGGTGGGGGCCAGCTGGGGGCCAGGGCTTGCTGAGGGGTCCTTGTGGGTGGCAGTGTCTAGAAGCGGTACCGTGCACAGCCTTCCTCCAGGGCACCAGCAGCAGGAACTCCTGCCCCTGCTCTTGTCCTCAGGGGAGCCAAGGGTGGTGACTGTGTTGTAATCACGACAGACAACAGAACCACGCGTGGAAGCCAGGCCTGCGTGACTGGCATCCCAAGGAGAGCCCACACCCCCAGCTTGTGGGGCATCCGATCTCTCTCTGCACATAAAATTTTTGTTTGTTTTGTGGTACTGAAGACTGAACCCAGGTCCTTCCCACTAAGCTACATTCTCAGCCCATTTTTTATTTTTTTTATTTTGAGACAGGGTCTTGATATGTTCTCCCGGCTAGGTTCAAATTTGTGATCTTCCTGCCTCGGCCTCCCAGAGTGCTAAGACTATAGGTAAATGCCACTTGTACCTAGCTAATCTTCTTGAGCTTTCCCACACCAATCTTCCCCTTCAGCCTGATGTCACTGCCCACCCCAGAAAGTTGCTCCCAGCTCATGAGCAGTCCCTCCTCAAAGACTTGCCCCTCCTCCCTCCAGAAGACCAGTGAGACTCAGGACAGATTCAAGGTTTATTATGCTGGTGTGTTATATCTCAGCACCTGGAGGGTGTGCAGAGGCTGGGGGAGCCCCACACGGAGGAATGGGGTGGAAAACCCCCTCAAGACTCCCGCAAACGGGACGGAGCGCAGGCTCCCTGTCAAGGACAGAAGGAAGCTGTGGACACAGACTGCCAGACCTCCTGTACGAGCAAAGGGCCAGTGGCCAGCACTTCCTGCTCCAGGCTGGGCGTCAGAAACCAGAATGGGGGGCCCCTCGAATGTAGCCCCTTAGCTGACAGACTGCTTTGAGTCTGACAGGCAGAGAGGGGTCAGCGCATGTGCCCCAGCCTGGAAGCAGCGGCGGGGATGAGAAACCCAAGTAGGGGTGGCTTGGGCAACCAAAGCCCTACACCACACACCCCAACTCTGGACCAACCAGAACTTGGGAGCACCTTTAGGAAAATAAGAGCAGTATTTTCCGGAGGGAGTTTTTGCAGGATTTGACCTTGCAGCTGTTTTTAAAAGGAGCGGTGCTGGGGATGTAGCTCAGTGGTACAGCCCTTGCCCAGCATGCATGAGGACTGGGTTCCCACCCCGGTACAATCAAATATAAAAAATGAAAACTTTGGAAAGGTTAAACAAAGCTCCAGACCCAGGCTGACAGGAGCCTTTACTGTGGGGCCTGTCAGAGCCCTGGGGAGCAATCGGGCGGAGCTGGGGTAGGGAGGCAGCCAGCGTGACCTCAACTCATTTGACCTTAGAATCTTGTTAGCACGGAGCACCTCCAGGAATCCTGTCTGGGAAACACTCGCTTAGGGCCCTCTCTGGATACATGGAGGGGTCCCTCTCAGAAGCGGCTTAAATAATCAGGTCCACTTCTGCAGCCGAGGCTCTAAGCAGAGGCAGAGTGACCCTGAAATATTCAGGATGAGGGAGACTTAAAGGATGGGTGGCATCACGGGCTACTTCTGCTCCCCAGGCCCCAGGCACCCCAGTGCACCCATCCAATTGTTCCCCAGCCTCCTAGATTGTCCATTTTTCTTTGCTGTCTCCGTGAAAAAAAAAAAAAAACAGCAATATGTGCTTCCTCTCAGGGGACCTCTGACCATGTTTTCCACCCCGTGTGGCTGATGTCGTGGCTGTTTGCTCGTGGCTCTCACGGGCACACATCTGTCCTCCAATCCCCTGAGAGCTCGGCTTTGGAGTGGAGCCCATGAGGCTGCAGAGATATTAAGTGCTGCTGGAACTGGAGAGAATTCCTGGGTGGACCACAGACCAGCTTCTCAGGCCACTGCAGGACAGGACCTGCTGGGGTTAGCACCAGGAGGTGGCCACAAAAGGGTGCGAGGAAGCGGTCAGGGCTAAAGTCCTTTTCATGCCAAGAAAGTGACCACTGGGGCCCAAGAGTCAAGGCCAGCAGGTCTGGGGCCTGTTAGATGCTGGGGGAGACACTGCTGCATGCGCAGGGATTTTCAGGGGGACCCGCTGGTCCCTGGGCTTCCTGGCTAGATGAGAAAGACCCTTCCAGCTCCTCTTGACCCTCGTGGGCTATGGGAGTGTCCCCGGCCATGGCTGAGCACGACTCCTCCAGGACTTCAGGTTTCTCCTCAGGGATCCCGCATGCCTGGGCTTCTGAGGCCACTTCCTGGCTGCCCTGCACCCCTTCCTCGACCTTGCCCTCTGCTGGCCGGGCCCCCTCCCCACTGCCTGGGACAGCCCTGGCAGGAGACTTGAGGTTCTGGGTGGCGGCCAGGATATCAGCCTGCAGCTGCTGGGAGGAATCTAGGGCCTCCTCCGGCCGGCTGTCAGGAGCCCTGTCGGGGACCTCACTGAAGACACGGGGGCCCCCAGCCCGGTCGCTCTGGTCCACGTACTTCTTCTTAGGGAAGGACGATGGGTAGTAGGCCGTGGCCTTGTGCTTCTGGCGGGTGATGAGCGCGGCGCAGACAATGAACATCAGCAGGAAGGTCAGCGAGCCCACCACAGCAATGAGCATCACGTACTGGTGGAAGAAATCCACAATGCCGTCTAGAAAGTTGGTGGGGGGCGACGGGCCCTCCAGGGATGTGGGCTGGGGTTCCACTGATGTGGGGCTGAGGGCCGGGGTCCGGGGTGGCGGGAGGCTCGGGGAGGAGGCCGATGAGCCCTCTGCATCCCCACTGCCCGCCATGTCCTCCAGGAAGGCGGTAGGCAGAGACACGGCGACGGCCGACACGGGCCCAGGCCGCAGGATCAGCAGCAGGGAGAGGAGGAGGCTGGAGGCTACCGCAGAGCCCATGGTGCCCGGGACCTGTGGGGAAATGAGGGAGCAGGAGTCAGAGGGTCATCCAGGGGCTGCAGGGAACACAGGACGAATCCCAGCAAGCACTGCCCGTTCTGGCGCTGAAGGCCCCACCATACCCTGGACTCTGCTGGTTCACGCCTGGCATGCACATGATGCCTTCTTCCCTCGGAGGTCCAGGATGGTGGGGCTGAGTCTGATTCACCCCAGCATCTTTCGGGGTTTGCCCTGTATCGGGTACACTGTAAGTGCATCTGAACCGACACGGCTGAATTAATAATGCCGACTTCCACTTTCACGGCTTTCCATGTACCAGCTGCCACAGTTAAGTTTCTTTTTTTCTTTTCTTTTCTTTTCTTTCTTTCTTTCTTTTTTTTTTTTTTTTTTTTTTTTTTTTTTTTTTTTTTTTTTTTTTTTTTTTTTTTTTTTTTTTTTTTTTTTGAGGGAGGTTGAGACAGAGTCTCACTATGCAGCTCAGGCTGGCATCAAACTCCCTGCTATCCTCCTCAGTCTCCCAAGTGCTGGGACTACAGGCATGAATTGTGATACCCAGAGGGAGGGGTGTCCTAGGATTATCCCCATTTTTCAGGTAAGGAAATTGAGGCTCACCATCACTAACCAAGGAGGAGCTGGGGCTGGATCTGGAAATGAAGGGAGAGTTGGTGGGGCTGAGTTGCTGAGGAGGGGTGACTGAGACAGTGATCAGCGCCTGTGCAAGGCCTCATCCCTGTGCGCTGAGCGGCGGCCCTGGTTCCGTGGCCACATCCCAGCTTCTCAGTTAGAGCCTTTCTCAAACCTCTCTGCTGGGTCCCAGCAGGTCCCCCTTCTCCAGAAATTTCTCAGTCTCTGAGCTCCTCAGGGAGCCTGGATACCAAGATCATCACCCACAGCTGCCCCTCACCTCTGAGCTGCAGGCAGGCCCCCGAGGGGCCCCCAGGGAACCCCCTGTGCTGGGACAAAGCCATAGCTGCCGCCCTGCACTGCCACCACCACCACTAGATGGGAACCAGATGAGCCCGTGCTTTCTCCCGCTTCCTCCTCACCGCTGGAAGGCTGCTCCCTGCATGAACCCCCAGACCCCATCTGGCCCAGACAGCCCGGCTGATTAATAAATTCCTCACGGCCCAAGTTTATGGAAGAGCTGGTTTCTACAACAAGAACTCTCCTAACTGCTGTGAGACTGGGCCGGGCTTCAGACAAACCCAGAGACTCGACGCGTGTCGTCGCCATGTCCCTGGCTGCCTTCCTCCGGAGCTGCCAGGGAGGGTTACGGATGCTAAGAAAAGCTTCAGGATGGCCACTCTGAGGCCCTGTGTTGGGGTCTGAGGTGGGGAGACAGCGGGGTGAGCAAGTTCCTAGGCTGGAGAAGGGGCTGAGGGTCCCAGCTTCTTGACTGCAGGTCACATTTCCAATGTCTACACCCCGGGTCCTGCTCAGCGATGCAGGTGACAGGCCAGCCTCTCAGGTGACACTGAAGACCCAGGAGATGAGGTAGGATGGAGGATGGGGCATTTAATGACTTGTTCCAGGTGACCTGAGGCCTCTTAATCCCCGCGCTTTAGTCACTCAGTATCAAAGGAGGATTAGGCCCAGGACCCCCCTCCAAGGACAAGAACAATTCATGGATGCTCAAGTTCTTTAAACAAAATGGTGTGGGATTTGTGTGAAACCTACACATGTCCTTCTGTGTTTTTATTGTTTTGTTTTGTTTTGTTTTTTGAGACAGGGTCTGGCTATCGAGCTCAGGCTGGTCTTAATATCACTGTGCAGCCCACGCTGACCTAGAACTCGCCACAATCCTCCTGCCTCAGCCTCCTGAATGACAGAATGACAAGTGTGCACCATCACACTCAGCTTCTCCTATGTATTTTAAATCACCTCTAGATGACTTTTAAACACCTCACACAATGTAAAAGCTACTTAAATGATATTACACTACTTTATGCTTTTTACCCTGTTTGTCAAATCTGCAGCTGGAGAAACCAAAACCTCAGATGGCTGTTTGTACCGACATAAATGTGCTCGAACCAGCTCAGATGGCAAAAACATTTTTCCCTTGTGCTGGGGATTGAACCCAGGACCTTATGAGTGCTCAGGAAAAGGTCTGCCACTCAGCTGCACCCAAGCCCTGAGACCCTCACTGAAGATGAGCAGGGCATTCCTGGGTTTCCTCAGGGATTACTCATCCCAAGCTCTTCCTAGATTCCTGGCTACAGAAAGCAACAGCCCTAGGTTCGGAGGCAGCCAGTGACCCGCCCAAGGACACACAGATAGCTTGTGACAGAAATGGGATTTCAACGGTCCTCTGTCTGTCACTGGGAGTCCACGTACGCACTCACCACAAACCCGCGCCAGCCCAGAAAGGAGTTCAAAGCCCGGTGGGCATCACTTCTCAGCCAGAAGGAGCGCAGGAGCTGCCACACGAGACGCCGGAGGCCCCTCCACTCTGCGCTTGCCCAGCTCCTGGGCTTTGTCTGGCCACTCATCTCCCTGCCTTGGCTCAAGTCAGCCCCTGAGAGATCTTTAATGGTGGCAGCTGAAGCGCCATGACCCTTGGAGGCTGAGCCCTGGGGAAGTCACAAGGTGGCTGGAGAGCAGTCGGGCCGGGTTAGTACCCTGGCTCCCCCGTGTCTGGCTCTGTCTCTTGCCTCCTCTGAGCCTCACTTTCCCCATCTGTGAGTGGGCAGCAGTGTCTGTGTGTGTGCGCATGTGTGGCAGTGGTGGAGCGACCACAGACTGAGCCTTGCAGCCCTGTCAGGATCACATGAGATAACATTCTGAAAGTGCCCGGCGCAGGACAGCAGCTTACTCAGGAAGGGTGGAATTCAGGGGCAGAGAGCTTCAGGAGTAGCCAACAGTTTCCCCTTCTACACCAGCTAATGACTGTCCTCATCTGTGTGTGAATGAGCCCAGCATCTTCCCCACCCCCTCCCACACCCCCAGAAAAAAAACAACTTTTTTAACCCCTAGAGTGAAATTTGCTCAGCTCTGGTCACAGGAATGCAGGACCAAAACCACAGATATGTGCACACGCGCACACACGCACACGTAGACACGCACACAGCAGTGAGTCAGAGAACAGGACTCGGGGAGAGGACCAGGACAAGGAGAGAGGCTCTCCAGATTACTACAGATTATCACTGGTTCTTAAAGGCCAAGACCCCAATGCAACGCTAGGGTCCCCGACTCCCCTCCACCCCTCCTAACTCCCCGAGAAAGGCGGCAATGAGTGCAGGGACTTAGCTCTATGCAGAAGCAGCCAGGCCTTGAGGCAGACGACTGTGTGTCCGCAGGCGGGCCCCTGCCCTCTCTGAACCTTGGTTGCTCATGTGCAGAGTAGGAGAACTAGCCTGGGCAGCCGCCCTCCCGGTTTTCATACCTCCTCCTGGGGAGCGGGGTCTGGCCTCTGGGTCCTGCTTTCAGCGGGACTCAGAATCTCAGGTCACAAGGAAGAGGGTGAGGCCCAACTCCTACAATTCCACCCAAGAGAAAATGCAGGCGCAGGGATTAGATATGGCTGCCCAGGGCAGCACCGCAGCCCTGAACACAGAAGCAGCTAGGAATGTCCAGCCGTCGCTGAGCCACACGTGTCACCTCTCTGAGCTTTGACCCTCATCTCTGTGCCGTGGGATAATCCCCACACACAAGACGAGACAGTGCGGGTGCATAGTAGGTGTCAGTGAGCGGCAGCCAGGCCTGGCCCCAGGGAGACCCTCTCACTCCAGTTAGCTTTTTAGGAGGAAGCCACCCGCTTGTGCAGTCCTGATCATGCAAATGATGCAAATCCTCCCGGCGCCTGGGTACCCCAAGACGTGAGGCTGAGGGTCCAGAGCTGCTGCCCCACCCCCACCCAGAGGCTGGCAGCCAGAGGGGGAGGGGCGCCCACAAAACCTGGTTTCAATTAGTGATCTTGGGGGAGGGGGGCCCAGGCTGAAGCACTGTGCCCGTTTTGGGGCCAGGCGAGGACAGGGAGCTGGGCCCCTCAGAGGGGCGGTCTGAGAGGGAAGGGGTTCCTAGGGGCTCAAAACTCACGCAGGCACAGCAGTGACAGGGACAACCACACACAGGGCACCAGCACACGGACTGGGTACGGCACAGACCCTTCTACGCGGAGAACACACGACACAAGCATCACACATCTGGATGTGGGACACGACCGTCCCACGACACAGTCACCCTGAGGCTGAAAGCAGCACCTGGCGACCATTCACTTCAGAGAAGGTGCCCACACCCCTCCCACAACCCCCGCAGCCACATGGGCTCCCTCCCTCCCTCCCGGGAGCCCCGGCCACCAGCACGCATACCCTCGGGCACACAGGGGCTTAGAGACGCCTGCCATGCTCGCCCTCGACAGTCCCCATCCTGGAGCTCCAGGACAGATGCAGGCTCTGGGGATGGGGCCCCCTCCCCTGGGGACTTACTAGTTCCCACTGCAGGGCTGGGCGCTCCCCAGGTGGACGAGATGAGCGTCCAGCTGCCTGGGACAGTCCCCGCCACTGGTGCCGGCTGCACTGGCTGGCGCCTGCCCTCCTCGTCCTCCGTCCTCCTCCGTCTCCTGCGGCTGGGCTGCAGGGCCAGCTTGATTTCATTAAGAGAGTTTGGGGTGGGGACAAGGGGAGGGGCGGGGCTGTGCCGGGCCACACACATTCCCACCCTCGCTGCCGCTGCCTCACTTCCTCCCTGACCTGGGGTCCCCAAGGAAGGCTCAGACAGACAGACAGACAGACAGATAGGACTGTCCAGCCGTGCTTCCCCAGAACCAAGAACTGGGGTCCTGCCTGCTCCCCCTCAGTCCCAGGGCTGAGGTCAGGGAGGCCCCTAGAAGTGAGAAAGAAAAGTCTCCATCCCTAGTTCCAGTTGTGACTCAGGAGTTCCAGGCTCCAGGCTCAAGGTGCAGGGCGGGGGAGGGGGGGGGTGTTAGAATGTGTTAAAGGGAGGCCCAGGAGGCCCAGGCCTAAGGTAGGGAGCTGAGTTCAGGCCCTTGGTCTGGTCAAGCCCTTCCCTTCTAGGCCTCCACATCCCATTCCTCTTCCTAGGGTAGGAGGAAAGCTTGCTGAGTTCACCCTGGCTCTGCCATGCTGGGATCTGTAGTCTCAGAAGGCCTCAAATGGTTTTGGTTAGGCAGGAGTTATAGACCCATTTCACGGAGGGACAAGTGAGGCAGGGTGAATTGAAACGGTTCAATCAGGGTCCTGAAGTGAGCAGTGGGCAGGCTCTGACACCAGGATATCTGGCTGACTGAGAAATGAAAAGGGCCCTCCTCCCTTGGTACAGGAAACGAACCTAGGGCCTTTGCTCTGATCTATATCCCCACCCCTTTTTTTTGGACACAGGGTCTCATTAAATCATTCAATTGCCCAGGCTGGACTCTAATTTATGATCCTCTTGCCTCAGCCTCCCAGAAGGCTGGGATTATAGGTGTGAGGCAACAAACCCGTCTTGTGTATTGCTTTTTTTTTTTTTTTTTTTTTTTAACAAAACAGAAGGAGGTCTTCAGCAGTAGAGAGATCAGGCCCAGGGCTCAGGACCCCAGCTGGAGGCTGGTGCAGTGAGGGAAGGAGGCAGGGAGGTCATCCTTGGGAACCGCAAGGCCTAGCAAGAGGAGACCCTAGAAAGGCTCTTCAAATGCTGAGGGGTGGAGCTGTCAGGTGCCAGGGTCAGAACACGAGAATGGTTTTCACCCAGGAGGTGCTGGAAACCAAGGAAACTTTGGAGCAGGGCAGTGGGTGGAGGAACCCCCACTCTGGCTATGGTTGCTTCTTGCAGTGGTACCAGCTACCACTGACCTTCGAGAGATGGGAAATAAAACCAGGGACTTTCTCATCCTGTCTTCTCTTGTGATCAATTCAGACCCTGGATTCTGGGGGAGCAGGGGACACAGCCTTACCCGTGCACATGCGGGGCCCCATAGACACATAGCAGCTTCCCGTCCTTTAGGACAACCATGGAGGGTCCCAGCCCCGCCCAACGTGTCTGAGAGCAGACAGCAGCGGGCAGCAGCGGGCAGCAGCAGTCAATCCCCCCAGGACTCACCTGCAGTCAATCTGACCGCCCTGGGAGATTGGAGGCCAGGGCACAGCTAACCCAGTCAGGGCCTGTTCCAGCTCCAAGGTCACACAAGAGCCCTAGGCCCAGAGACAAGTGGAGCTCTACCATGAGTCTCAGTTTCCTCATCTGTAAAATGGGAAGAGAGAAGCCCTAGTACTCCAGAGACCACTGGGGAATGGAAGGATCCAGTGGACAGGGAAGTGCTTGACATTATGAGGAGCCCAGGCCAGACGCCTTGCTGTCGGGAGTCTGAAATGGGCCTTTCTGGGCCGAAGGCAGGGCTTGTATTCACTCCGAGTGTGTAAGGGGAGAATCCGTCCTTCTGCCTTTCCTGTTTCTAGAAGTTTCCTGCACTCCTCCCCTCCAGGCCTCGGCCTCCCGCATCCCTTTACAGGCTGGTTCTCTCCTGCTTCCCTTCCCCACTTTTAAGGCTCTCTGTGATGACTCTGGGCCCCTGGAGAGACCCGATCGTCTCCCCTCCGGGGATCCTGAACCTCTGGCGCTCTGAGGTGACAGAACCACAGGTTCCAGGGTCAGGACGTGGAAGCTCTGGCCCCAGACTGGGAGGGTTTGCGTTATTCTGCCTTCTACCCCAGGCTGGAGTACGGTCAAGCCCTGGTGTCCATGGGGGGAAGGTTCCAGAACCCTCAGAGGCTACTACATCTCTTGCAGGGACTGCGTGCTGCGGTGCTGGCCACCTTGCACTCTCTCCTGTCTGTCTTCAGTCACCTCCACGTGATGTTAATCCTCAGGACAACTGACTGCTGTGTGAGCATTTGCTTTACCCCTCCCATCAGGGAACAGTGAGAAGAAAAGCTCGGCGTCTGCACAGTGCAGGAACGACTTTTCCAGTCCCTGTTGGCCGAGGCGGCAGGGGCAGAGCTGAGGAGATGGGGGGCCGCCTGCTCCCTCTACCACCTGCTCCCCAGTACACAGGGGTCCCCCTCCACAGGGAGCACAGCAAGTGCTTCTTCTCAGAGGAGGAAGGGGAGCCCATGAGACAGCCAGGGAAACTGAGGCTTGCGGCAGGCCCGGGGCAGATCACCTTCTCTGTACTCGCCCCTGTATCAGCACATCCAAAAATGCTGCCACCAGACCTGCAGTCTGTCTGAAAGGGCCTCTTCCACACCCTGGGCCCATGGGAGACCACAGCAGGCATTCCCTAGGGTCCCCCCACATGACGGTAACACCATCTGTTGAAAACATCATACTACTTTTCTTTTCCTGATGTGTGCACACTATCTTTTAGCAGACTTCATATTTACTTACATAGTACACGCACAGACACATACATACATAGACACATACACACGTAGACATACACACATATGGTACACAGATACACCCAAAGACATGTGCACACGTGTATATACACACATCCATCGAGATCTGCACACATGTATAATGCACACACATACACCAGAGGACACACATGTACACAGGCAGACACACGCCTCCTCTAGACTGGATGCCCCCAGTCCACCTGAGGCCGGACAGCAGTCGAGGTGAGCAGTGAGCAGACGTGAGGCATCTGTGCCCGGCCTCTCTGCCCATCAGGCCCATCCTGGGCCACGGCTTAGCGTGGGGTGAGGCTGGATGCTCAGCACAGCTGCAGGCCCTTGGGCTGACCCTGAGACACTAAACTGCGTTCACACAGTAGGTATTTCTTGAGCCCTCGCTTGACGCCTCGCCCACCACTGAGCCCTGGGAGACAGTGGTGAGCAAACACAGGCACACAGCGTGCGGAACTGGCAGGAGATGCACAATAAAAAGCAAGCAAGCAAATGACTCTCTGAGAGCATACTGGGCTGAGAGTTGGGAGGAGTTTGGGGACTGTGAAGGCACTGACCATGGGGGCCAATCTGGTTCCTTCACAGGGGCTGCCCTTGAAGATGATGAGGGGGTATTAAGAAGACAAAGGAGCACAAAGCTTCCCAGCAACCAGAACAGCATGTGCAAAGGCCCTGAGGCAGGTTGAGACCACAGCACCCACAGGGCAGCTCCTAGAGGTTTTTGTCACGCAGGAAACCATGCACCAGGTCTGTGGGAACTTTGCCTGTCTGTACTGCCCTAACTCCATCCAGAACAGTGCTTGGGACACAGTTAGAGCTCAGTGCTTCCCGACTGTTTGAATAACCACTCCGATGTCCACTCCTGCACTCCCAACAGTGCCTCGTCCATCTCAAGTGTCATATTCTCCAGTCCTGGGATGTGTGTGGGGCCTGGCCAGGGCCCTCTTCCATGGCCTGCACCACCATGGAGCATGGGTCGGCTGGACCTTTGCAGCCTGTAATTTTAGAGGCACAGGCAGCGGCCCAGCCCTCAGCCCAGCTTGGGAGCGGTTCAGAGCCCCTGCCCTGTGCTCACTGTGCAATTAGCAGCTGCCCCACCCTGCTGAGCAGCCCCTGCCACTGGCCAGGGAGGAGTCGGGAGGCCGGGGGAGACTCAGTCCTGGGTCTCTGCCAGGACCCTCCCTGGTTGAGCCTGGGGCAGCTGCCCAGCCCACCAGCCCCCAGCTCCAGCCCACTGTGGGTCCAGGGCCACTTCTAATTGCATAGTCCTGCCCCCCAGGCCACTGTGCCTGCCCTCTGGGCAAAAATAGCAGGGGCCTTTCATGTGGTGGCAGCGGTCTCTGCTCAGCCCTAGACGGCTCAGGCCGGCCTTTGGAGGGACCATAGTGAGGCCACCTCCTGCCTGGTGCTCCAGGGAGGTTTGGCAGCCTCATCCAGGCCGGCTGAGTTCCAGGTGTGCTGGGACACCTCTGCAGGCCTCAGTTTCCCCATCTGTATGGAAGTCGATTACACTTACTGCTCCGCTGTTTGCTGGACTGTGCCGGCACAGAGAGCATGGCCACCCCTCTGCTGGGCTGTCCCCTCCCCCAAGGCACTGTCCTCCGTGCTCCCTTTGCCTGAGCATCCTCTACCACCACAAAGAAGCCCTCCCGACCCAGCCTCCAGGGAGGGACGCGGCAGCCCCCTCCATGCTCCTGAACCTCTAGGCTCCCCATCCTGAGCCCTGAGTCCTCATGGCACATTTTAAGATCGTGAATCTCTCAGGGCCAGAATCAGGGCCTCTTCTGTCTGAGCATCCTGGGCACCGGGGCCTGGGACACCACAGGCGCGCCACAAACACCCGCTGAGTGGCTCGGTGCAGCCTGCCCTGTTATACAGATGGGGCGGAGGCCCAGGGAAAGGACAGAATTGGCTGGAATCTGCCAACGTGATTGTTCATGTGTCCATTTAACAGATACTTACAGTAACCTACCCTCACCTGCTCAGACCTGGGTGCTGGGAGGCGACAAGAGATGGGACACCAGCCGTGCCTCAGGGAAGAGAGAGAGATGGAAAACAGATCACACAGAAAATAGGGAGGTTCACACGACACTGGGCTGCTGTTGGGGAAATAAAAAACAGAATCACTTGGAAGGGACAGGTTCCTGGGCAGCTATCTTACAGACTGTGGTCAGTGATGGCCTCTCTTGAGAGGTGTCTGAACCAACAGGTGTAGGACAAGGAGGACCAGGCACAAAAAGGCAGGAGGAGAAGCAGCCAGGCCAAGGGAACAGCAAGTACAAAGGCCCTGTAGTAGGAAAGGCCCAGCATGAGACCTGCACTAGAGAAGGAAGACTGGGTGCTGACGCACTCTCACAAGGGGGTGGTTACTTAGAGCCAAGAAATGGGGAGACCTCTGATAGCTCTAGGGCCTGCCCCTTACACACTGTGTGAAGCAAGCCTCAGATTCCCTTCCTAGACTCAGAAAGGTCAGAGGTGGCTCCTCCATGCCCTGATGCTCTGTCATGCTCAGTACATTTTCCACTTGTCTCAAGCCACATGCACACCCACTGCCAGGGCAACACAAAAATGGCAGTCATTTTGGAAAGCAGATTAGTGGTTTTTGTAAAGTTATCCATGCTCGCCTCCTGTGTGAGCCAGCAATCCTTCTGCTTGGTATTTACAAAGAGACATGAAAGCCCACGTCCACACAGAGATCTGAGCATCCCTCGCAGGCCCCAAGCAGAGGCAGCCCAGATGTGGCAGCAGGACCAGGGACACCCAGATGCTGTGCCTGCACGGAGCAGACGCAGAGAAATTCCACGCACACTGAGCTCAACACCGGGCGAAGGGTTCCATCCACGGGAAGCTTTAGAACCAAGGGCCGACACAGCCATGGGGAAGAGCAGTGGCCTGCGTGGCTCCCACTGGGGAGGGCCGGGAGGAAGCGGCTGGTGCTGAAACGTGTGCTACCGAGGCCTGGGTCGCAGTCATCAGCACGCAGGCGCGTGGAGCCGTGGCACCGTGCACTGGACTCGCACCCTTCCTGTGGGTTATGACTAAAGCCAAGGTTTACAGAGAACCGTGCACCCTTCTGGGTGGGGGTGGGGTGACCCACAGGCCCAGGGTGTGTGGTGGCCTGGCCAGCTGCACGCTGTCTTACAAACATTTCCCTTCCCCAGAGCCCTGTGGGCGGCCGTTAGGAGCCCCCGTGGACACCATCTGGCTGGGCAGGAGGTAAACAGTGGTGCCTGCTGCAGACCTGGCCTTGCTTTTCCCCAGGAGCTGCAGACGCTGCCCCTGGACACCTCCCCACCTGGCAGAGAGCAAGCAGTGGGGAGGACTTGGGGTTAACCTCCAAGGACACTGATCCCCCAAATTCTCAGGGAACTTCTCCTGGTTTTCTTGCTTCCCACTGCAGCCCTCTCTCCCAACCTCCCCGCCCCATTTTCTTTCCTTTTTTTTCTCTCTGTCTCTCTCCAAATACTTACTGAGCACATACTGTGTGCCAGGCACTCTCCAGGCACTGGGGCCATGGCAGAGGACAGCAGAGATTAAAACATGCTGCTTCCATTCTGGAGGAAGAGCAGGCCATTAGAAAGATCACTGAGCAGTGTTGCAGTGGCCAGCATGGTGGCTGGGGGTTGGCAGGATGGAGGGAAAACAAGCAGAGAATGGTGACATTCATGCAGACACCTGAGAAAGGCCCGGAGCAGCTCAGGGAAGAGGACAGGTCCTGGCAGATGGAAAAGCCATGCAAAGGGCCTGGGGCCAGGAGTGCCTGGCACTTTCCAGGAGTGGCCAAGAGGCTAGTGCAGCTGGACCAGAGGAAACAAGGAAGAGAGTGGAGGATGTGGGGTCAGAAGGGACCAGCACCGGATGGGGCCTCTGCAGGCACTCTCTCAGGGTTGGCTTGCAGTGGTGCCGCGCGCACGCGTGTGTGTGTATGTGTGTGTGTGTATGTAAGTGTTCCCCAGTCTTTTTCTCTGCTTGTGTCAAGCCCCCTCATCTTCACCTGCCCCTGCCCTGCATCCTTGCTCCTGAGGACCTGGTAAGAGACAGGTCGGGATCCATCTGCAGCCAGGGGAAGCGGACCCCGTGTAAATGGCCCCGAGGGCCAGGCATGTCCAGTGAGTGTACCCAGGCTCCTTCCACACCAGACCGTGGGTTCCTGACCCTGCTGGGGCAGAAACTCCACAAGCCGCCTCCTACCGCAGCTGCGACCAGTCAGCCCGGATAGCCTCACGGCCTCACCAGCCAGGTGGAGACTGGCCACATCGGGGCAGGAGAACGACGGAAAGGAGCCAGGCCCACTCACCCTGCAGGGGCCTGGCCTCTGTGGCAGGTGGCCTTGGGCCTCAGTCTCCTCACCTAAAAGGGGAAGGGACAGCCACACCCCTTGGTTCTTGTGAGAAGGCGCTGAGCGCCCTTTGCACCTGGCACTTAGTAAATATGCCAGGAATGATCGCAGTGACCTTAGGGACGTGTGGGACAGAGACTGTGTCACACCAGCTAAGGAGCCCTTAAAGCCCAGGACTGGCATCAGCAGGGGCTCCATGAGGCTAAGGGACAGGAGGGGACCCAAAAACTAGCCGCCCAGTCCCCAGGCCGGACAGTGGGCTGGCTGGGAGTCCTCAGGGGTGCACCCAGCTTTAGAGGGGTCCCACATTCTCACGGTTTCCCTTCATCCCTGAGGAGCTGGGCACAAGGCCTGGGACCCTCCCCACTTGCACCCACGCCCCAGCTGGGTGCAGGGCTCATGCTGTGGAACAACCAGCCTCCGACCTCCGTGAGCACTGACACCCGCGGGTGCTGAGGGCGGGGGGATGGGCCCCGACAGCTGGGAACATCTGGTTTGAATTGTCGGTTGGAAGCACCAGCCAGGCAGCCAAGGAATTTGTGAGCTAATTTTAGGCTGAAAGACAGAGGGCTCAGCAGGGCGGGGTCTTACTCCCCAGACCACAGACGAGGAGGCCTCCACGGTGCCCCTCGGAGGGTCCCTGCCTGCCTCGTAGCTGGGGACTCTCTGGGACTGGCACTAGTCGGTGTCCACCGTGTGCCAGGCAGCCCTGGCTCCTCACCTCCTCCAGAGGCCCTGCAAGGAGGAGGAGCAGGAGGACGCCCTCCATGTCACAGGCGAGGGATCGCCCAGAGGTATCGAGCTGCCCTGTGTCTGTTCCGCATCTCAGAAGCTTCAGAGCCAGGATTCAAACTGAGTTCTGGACGCCAAGATCTAAGGCTCCTGCGTCTCCCCCGCTGAGGCTTCCATTTTTGTCAGTCTCCTTGTGTTGTCATGCCTCCCTTGCTAGTTCCTTCATCCCTCTGGTGCTTCCTGAATCCATCCTGGGGGCCGCACACATACAGTGACGGCGGCAGAGTAAAGGAGAGGGGTGGGGGTCTTGCTCTCACACAGCACAAACCAATAGACAGGACATCATGCCAGACAGAGCCTGAAAAAAGAAAGGGGAATGTCCCACTGATTCTCTGGGGTCAAGGCTACCCAGCGGGCCTCTCAGAGAGTGACATTTAAGCTGAGACCTAAAGAGTTAGAAGATGTGAGCCATGCAGCCATCTGGGAGGAGAGTAATGGGCAGAGGGAGCAGCAAGTGCAAAGGCCCTGGGACAGGGGCACATGGAAAGGAGTGAGAAGGCTTCCAGGGCCAGAGCTGAGGGGGAGGTGACAGGGGCTCTCCTTCTGTCATGTAGCCAAGATGCTCATCAGTAACAAGATGGGGGTCTGAGCAGAGGAGGAGCTAGGGCCCAGAAGCTCCTCCTGGTGGAGTGAGGAATTCACTGTGTCACATGACCAGGAGCCTCTGTAGTAAATCCCTGGATGTCTGTCCCGTGTGGGGCTCAAGGGCTGGACACGAAGCCCCACAATAGGCTCTACTGGGCAGTAACGGAGCCGGTGCTGGGGTTGGCCGTGCCCTGCACTAGGCCACCTGGCAGGCTCCACGTGCCAGGAGAAGGGGCTGTGCCAGAGCCACTTCTGTCCTCAGGTCTCCCTCCTCTCTCGGGGAGCAGGCATGGGCTGTCCCTATGCACAACCTCCCCTCTGGAGGCCCCTGGGGACCAGAACAGACAGAGGCGACAGCTTCCAGCCCCGGAGAGGCTGCTCAGCAACCACGTTCACAGTGACACAGGAGCCCCTCTCTCTTCCCAGGAATCTTTGGGAAGGGAGTTTGTGCACCCTGCTGCTGGGTGGGGACCTCAGAGCAGGCCTCTCCATTGGGCATGAATGATTTTGGGGGACCAGAGACACCATGGGATGCGGAGCACTGTCGCTAGATGCTCAGAGCACTCTCCTCTTTGTGACAACCAAAAATATCTGGGGACCTTGCTGAACTTCCCCAAGTGAGAGCGGCCAGCTTGGAGGAGTCTTCCTGGGCATGGCCACTCCAGGACAAGGATGTTACCAGCTGCACCCCAGATTTCCTATCATTTAGTTTTATTCAGTCCTCTGAGCAGTATTAGAAGAACACAGAAAGCTCATTGGAAGCAAATCCAGCTCACCTACATACTGTACTCAGCGGCTAAACCCTTCCTGCCTTTTTCTACCCTTGCTAGTCCTCAGGGCTGAGGTTTAGTGAGCATTCACCCTCTGCCAGGCACTGTGCTAAGGGTGGTCCCTGTCATCTCATTAAATCCACCCAACACCCCATGGAGTGGTACCATTATTATCCCATTTCACGTATAAGGGAACTGAGATTCAGTGTGCACTCAACATTACATCATGGGCATTTTCCCACCATTAACAAACATTGTCTTCTACTACCGCAGAATATCCTCTTTATGTAGATGGGGCTACCTTGCTTTCTTCATCCCTTTGCAGATGTTGGAATGATCTGCATATGTTTCCCAGTCACCTGCCCCATTCCAGGTCACACTAGAGGCTGGGACATGAAGATAAGTCACCACTGCTGCCCACAGACACACACCATCTCGTGCCCAGGGGATGGAGCCCCTAAAATCTCAGTGGTCAGCGTTCTGCCCACCTCCACCCCTGGGAGTAGAGAGGTGCAAGCACCACATAGATCCTAAGGTTGCCTACATTTGGCCTCACACAGAGCCCTGAGGCTTTGTTAATCATCTCCCAGTGCAGTGAAGCTCTGTACCGAGAATCACACTGGGGACAGTTGTGCATGGGGCTGTTTGCCGTTATCTGCTTCTCTCCATAGATGTGGAAATCTCCCTCTCCTGGGGACTGAGAGCCGCTGCATCAATACAAAGGGCACCACACTGGAAATGGCTTATGTCTCAGTCTGTTTTCTGTTACTATATTAAAACACCAGAGACTGGGTAGTTTATGAAGAAGAGAGGTTCATCTGCTCATGGCTCCGGGGACTGGAAGTTCAAGAGTGGCACCATGTTGTGCAAGGATGTTCTCGTTGCATCATAACATGGCAGAGGGCGTCCCATGTCAGACACAGCAAGCACACTAGCCTGAGCCTCTCTTTCTCTTCTTAGAAAGCCACTAATTCATCATGGATCCCACCCACAACCTCATCTAACCCTAATCACCTCCCAGAGGCCCCACCATCAGATGCAATGGGCACATGAGTTTGGGGGCTGAGTTTTCAACACATTCAACCTCTAGTGGCTCGTGCCTTTCTGAGCTATCCTAGCTGCACTCTGCGGGCCCCACCTCCGGGCAGATGCTCCTGCAGCCTCCCTCCAGGCCTTCTCTCTTGCCCAAGCTGCAGACTTTTGCTGCTTGGAGGGCTCTCTCTAAGTTCAGTGCATACCATGTAAACCTGGTCCATTCCCCCAGAGCTGTTGCTTGCCCCTTTGAGCTGTCCCTACTGAAGGAAGCTAACACAGAGGGGAAATTGAGGCCTGAGAAGGTGGTATCCTGTCCCAGATTTCATAGGAGGAAGATGGAGGCAAGACTGGATCCATTCAAAGCTTGAAAATGCCTCCTGTGCCTGAGAAGGCGCGTGCTAGGAGTGCGGAGCAGAGAGGATCAGAAGCACAGAGGGCAGGTGAGGAGTGAGAAGGCCAGTGTATGTGCAGGTTAGTGGGGAGCCAGTGACACAGCTGGAAATTTTTTTTGACTTGGGCACTGGGGAGCTATTGATAGTTCCTGAGCAGGGGAGCATCCCCACTAAAGGTAACAGATTTGGACCATGTTGGACATCCGCAGGTGATCCTCAGCAGTTGAAGCTTCCTTGGGTCTCCCTGACAGGCCCAGGAGGAGATGGAGAGCCAGGTCAGGGATAGCTGCTTTGGGGACTCTAGGAAACATTCGTACACCCCCCTACCTTCACCTGAGCATCCCTCTGGGTCTGCCCAGGCCCATGAACCACTTGCTCACTGATTCACTTGCTTGCTTTGAGGCAGATTGCTCACACGATAAAACACGCCAGCCATAGAAATGCAGTTCTGTGGATTTCAGCCAAGGTAGGAACCAGGTGGCCACTACTAAGACCAAGATGTCAGAAGGTTCCTGTGAGCTCCCGGGAAGGCCCTGGCCTGTTTCCCATCACCACTGATCAATTCCACCTTTTCCAGAACTTCTTACCCTTGGAATTCGTTGCTTGACTTAACTTTTTATGTCTGTTTCTTCCAAGTGTTGTTCATGCTGCATGTGTATCAGTATCAGTTCTTGTTTATTCTAAGTACTGCTCCACCATGTGGACATACCGCGGTGGTTTTATCCATTTGCCATCTGGAATTTCACATTGTTTCCAGGTTTTTGGCTGTTAAGAAAAAGCTGCTATAAACATCGTGCACAAGACATTGCATCACTGAGGCAGGAGAATTGTCACAAGTTCAAGACCAACCTGGGCTACAAATTGAGCCCAAAGCCAGCCTGAACTGCATAACAAGACCCTGTCTCAAAAACAAACAAACAAACAAAAAAAAGACATTGCATCAGCATACGTTTTCATTCTTTTGGGTGAATATCTAGGAGGGCAATTTCTGAACCATGTCAGCTTGCTTGACTGAAAAGGAATTGACTTGTGCTACACATAAAACATGCAATACAGTTAGCACATATAAATAACAAAACTTTCTTTTATATATTTTATTACAACATTATATATTTTGCTATAACAGTATTAGTGATGCTATATGTGTGATTACAACATCATGAGCTAAAATGATCTAATACATTTTTGTACTTCCTATACCCCCGCTGCTAAAATGTTATTTGTATATTAATAAACTATTTTTATAAAGTAATGCAACAAACCCAAGTTTACTAATTAAGAAAACTTCCATGTCTGCACATACACACATAAGCCCGTTGGAATATCATTATCAGTAATCACTGGGCTTTACTTGCCCATGCACATGAAAAGTCTAATACACACGTGGTTCTTTTTGTTTGTTTGTTTTTTGGGGTTGGGTTTGTTTTTTTGTTTTTTTGTTTTGTTTTGTTTTGTTTTTTGTACCAGGGATCCCAGGAATCAAACTCAGGACCTTGCACTTGCCAGGCAGGTGCTGGTGCCGCTGAGTTGTAGCACCAGCCCTATACATGTGTGTTGATTTGACAGGTTGTCCGTGGTGGGCAGGTGATAGAGTTGACACTGCACTAAGCCCTCCTGTATGTAGCATTTGTTGTCACCTACGCAGTACCCTGTCAACCATCTGAGTCATGAAAAATGTCTAAAAGTCACATAATTATGTCAAAAGCCCACCAACGCGTGGGGCTGCAGTACAAGCTCTTCCGGGCCATGGTTGGACACACCTGTCTTAGGAGCAAATGCCAGCAGGGTTCCAAGGTGACCGTGTCCCCGTGTGCCCCGCCAGCACTGCGGGGTGTGCACATTCATTCCAGGGCACCCAGATGTTGTCAGTCGAATTTCGAATTTCTGTTGGGTGTGATGCGGATCTCACCTGGGGTTTCACTTGCATCTCCCCGCGCCTGCGGTGTAGATTGTCTTTTGCCTCCGCCTTCCTTCCCACACCCACCAGGACACTGCAGGCTCTGAAAAGCAACCCAGGACCCCACCTCCCCTCACCCCGACCTGCTCCCTTCTACCCCTTTCCCAGCTGGCCAGCGGGACCCCCACCAGGACAACTGCCCAAGTCGGCACTCTGAGGTTTGGGCCTCTCCCTCCCATCCAAATCCAACCCTGCTGCTCCCCTTCTTCCCAGCATCTCTCCATTCGCATCTGCGCACTCCTGCTCTGGTCCAGGTCCCCCAGCCTCACACACCTCTCCCCCTTCCCTGCAGCTACTCTGCTTCTTCCAGCCACCCCTGTCTTGTCCAGTACCCCAGTGATGCCCCTGTGCCCCAGGCTGTTCTTGGCACCTGAAACAGTCTTCCCTCCCAAGCCAATGACTCTGCATGGGTCGGATCTCAAGCAATTCCCTGGCTCCTCTCCCCCCAGACCCAGGTCCTGCCCCACTGCACTTGCTTAGGACCCCCAGCATCTCCCCCCGGGCTCTGGATACAGACAAGATCTGGCCTCTTCTTGGGTGATCATTCAATTAACTGTGGCTTCCTCTAGGCCACCAGCCGCCAAGGGCATCACCGGGCCAGTCTGCTCATGGGGTGTCCCCGAGCCTGGCATGGTACCTGGCACACTCTGTGATGACCTGTGGCGTAGTTGAATGGCAGACAGGGGTGAGAACTGAGGGAAGAATCTGGGAAGCCCCTGCCAGGATCAGGTGCTCGATGAACAGCAGACAGGAGATAAGGGGCTGGAGTACGCTTAGCCGCCCATCCCCACACGCTTCCTGTCTACACCCCCTTCCTTCCCTCCTTCTCTGCTGGCAGAGCTGCAGACGGCAGAGTCTGACTTCCTGGCTGCAACCTGCTGGAACAAGTGGGTCTGTGTTCTGAGGCCCAGCAATAAACAGGGTTATCTTGGCTCCCACACCATGGGGTGGTGGAGGGCCTGAGGAGGTAAGGCAGATGAAGTGTGGCCAAAGGGCTGGGCATACGGTGAGTGCTCAGTAAGTGCCAGCTGCTTGTCCATGCCAACCCCCTTCGTCCCAACCCTACTGTGTCATCCTCTCTGCAAAGAGGGGGCTGGACTCTTGTCTGTCACCCTTCTCAGCAACAGTGCCACAAAGTGTCACTAAGGGGGATTCCAGGCTCCAGGGCAGGTCAGCAGAGCAAGATTTGGGGACACGGAATTCCCCAAGAACCCCACTCTGATCTCAAGGACAGTGTAACATTGTGGTTCAGAACATGGCTTTCAGGCTTGGGTTCCAATCCCAATCCTCATGCATCACCCGGAGCAGGCGACTTTCTTTACCTCCGCAAACCTCGGTTTCTTTCATAGGATGCAGAATCTGAGTGGCCCTTCCACAGGCTTTCGATGGGTTTGCAGGGCTGCTGCAGGTGTGTGGCTTTGGAAGACATTGGCTGCCTGGGTGGCCGGGGTGATTCAGGCCGGTCACGTTCAAGGGCACAGGGAGGCCAGGCGGGAGGAAGGAGACCAGGAGCACAGCGGCCAGTCGGTGCTGCTAAGGGCCAAGTGCTAGGGTTTAATAAATACACAGGGTGTGATCTAAAATACAGTGTTTAAGGAAAAAGATTATGATGTAAAAGACATCCAGCCATTCATCCCCCTCTCTTTAGACACATTTACCCATCACTCTTGCCGCTTTCTGGAGCAGGTCTGGAAGTCCTCTCCGTGAGTTTTGAGTTGTGCTGTTGTTGCTCCCTCGATGTCCTGAATCCATTCAAAAATGTTTACGTTTCATGGTCATTTTGACTTTGGGGAAGAGCCAGAAGCCACATAGTGCTAGCTCTGGTAAATAAGACAGATGAGGACACGGCGCAATGTTAAGATGAGCCTGCCTTCCCATTGGATGGGAATGGGAAGTGGCATTCACCATATTTTTAATCATAGCTTCTAAAGACATGAAAGAGGTCTTCCAGAACTCCTTCAGAAAGTGGCGAGAGGCGGAGCACAGTGACTCACCCCTGTAATTCCAGTACGTGGGAAGCCAAGGCAGGAGGATCGCAGTGAGTTTGAGGCCGGCCTGGGCTACAAAGTGAGTTCAACTCCAGCCTGAACTACATGGCAAGATCTCAAAACAATGAAATAAAGAAAAAGAAAAAAAAATGGCAAGAATAATGGGAAAATTGTTTTAAAGCGAAGGGGAGTATTTTGAGGAGGAATTCATGGCTATGTGTCATTTACTACGATGACACTTGTATTTTTTATTGGTACTTAGATATACATAATGATAAGGGAATTTTAGCTGTGCATGAGAGATCTTGCTTCCTTTTTTTTCTTCCCATTCATCTTCCCTTCCTTCAACCCTTCTTCCCCTCCTTATTTGCAAAAGTTTTGTTTCCATTTTTCCTTGTATTCTCTTTTATTCTTGTCCCTTTTTTCTTTTCCCCTCCCCCCTCCCTTGTGCCCCTTCCCATTTGAATATTTTCTTCCCATTTCACAACATCTAATATACATTTTAGTCCCCTGTTAACACTTTTGGTTTCTCACACCAGACAATGCAGTATTTACACATGTGTGTCCAATTTATTTCACTTAAGAGTATAGTCTCCGTAGCTGAGGATTTAGCTCAGTGGCAAAGTGCCTGCCTGGCAAGCATGAGGTCCTGAGTTTGATTCCCAGTACCAAAGAAAAGAATGAAATAAAATTTTATTTTATTGGGGCTGGGATTTAGCTCAGGGATATAAGTGCCTGCTTGTCAAGCACAATGTCCTGAGTTCAATCCCTGGTACCAAAAAAATTTTTATTTTATTTTATTTTTATTTATTTATTTTTGGTACTGAGGATTGAACTCAGGACCTCACACTTGCCAGGCAGGTGCTTATGCTGCTGAACTAAATCCCTGGCCCAGTAAAATTTTTAAAAATTTAAAAAATTTTGAGAGAAAGATGTGCCTCTCGAGAACCTGCACCACCAGTGGCCCTCAGAGAGGTCCCGACTGGAAGAAAAGTAGCCTACCTTCCTGGTGACTGCACGACTTTCTCTCCAGGGAGAGAAAGATGTGCCTCCCGTACGTAGCAGCGCACGGGCCAAGAATCAAGGACATTCCCCTCCCCTCACCCATAAGCAACCTGCTGCTCCAGAGGACCCGCTAATTTGATAGCAACTAAGATACATAAAGCAACTAAATGCTTATATTGTTTGGTTGATTTTGCAGGCCTAGGGCAACAGTCTGAGCATCTCTTGGGAAGATGACAGTATGCAATGTGGCAAATATGGGGGATTTTCCTCTGTCTTGTCTTCAAGGCCCGATATTGTTCTCATTGTTTTGCTTTATTCTGATTAATTTTTGTTTCTTTTTTTGCGTCATTTCATATCCTGTTTTTACTGGTTTTATTGTGTTTTGCTTTTGGTTTGATTTTACTATACCTAATGGAATGGTCAACTACTCTGAAAATAACAAGATATATTATAGTAGCTATTGTTTTCATAGTATCTTTCCTTGAAGTTCTGTACCAGTTCTAACTGCTTTGTTTTGATTGACTTTGTTCTGTTATGTTTTGTTGGATTTTACTACCTTTAAAATAAAAAAATAAAAATAAAAATAAAAAATTTAAAAAAATTTTTAAAACTATGGTCTCAAAGTGCATCCATTCAGCTAGAAATTAGCTTATTCTTTTTTACGTCACAGTAGTACTCAGTTGTATTTAAAAAAAAACCCACATCTTCTTTATCCATTCATTGGTTGATGGCCATTTGAGTTGTTTCAAGATTTATCTATTGCAAACTGTGCTGCTATAAACATGGGGATGCATATATCACCATGGTGTGATGCTTTTAATTCCTTCAGGGAGATACCAAAAAGGGGTATAGCTGGGTCAAATGAAACCTCCTGTTTTAGTTTTTTTGAGGAATCTCCACACTGATTTCCACAGCAGTTGCACCAGTCTACACTCCCACTAACAGTGGAGAAGGGTTCTTTTTTCCCACAGCCTCTCCAGCATTTGTTAGTGGTTGATTTCTTGATAATTGTTATTCCTTCTGGAACGAAATGAAATCTCAGTGTTGTTTTAATTTGTACCTCTTGAATAACTGATGTTGAACATCTTTTAATATATTTATTTGCCATTTCTACTTCTTCATCTGAGAAGTGTCTATCCATTTCAAATGCCTATGTTTGGACTGAGTCTTTAAATTTGCAGGGTCTGATTTTTTTTTTTTTTTTTTTTTAGTTCTTTGTATATTGTAGGTAGTGATCTGAGGAACAGCTGGCAAACATTTTTTCCCACATTGTGGATTGTCTCTTCATTCTGTTGTTTCTCTTGCTGTGTAAAACCTTTTTACTAAGATGAGATCCCAGTTGTTGATTCTGTTTTGTTCATAATGTCTTTGCCTACACCAGTCTTCTGGAACTCCACCTGTTTTACCTTTCAGCAGATTTAGTGTTTCTGTTTTAATATTTAGATCTTTGATCCATTTAGATTTTAGTTTAGTGCATGGTGAAAGATATGGGTCTAGTTTTAATCTTCAGCATGAGAGGGCCAGATTTTTCAGCACCATTTATGAAAAAGGCTGTCTTTCTTCCATTGAAGGTGTTTGGCTCCTTTGTCAAAGATAAGCTGGCTGAGTGTGTTTGGATTTGTTTCTTCATCTTCTAATCTGTTCCGTTGATCCTCAGGCCTGTTTATTTACCTGTACAGTGCTTTGTAGGATAATTTCAGCTCAAGGATTGTGATGCCCCTGCCTTGTCTTTGATGCCCAGAATTGCTTTTGCGACTTTAGGTCTCTTTTGGTTCCATGTGAATTTTAGGATTGTTTTCTCTAATTTTGTAAGATATGCTATTGATATTTTAATCAGGATTACATTACAATTGTATAACAACTTTGGAAGTGTGGCCATTTTCACTATATTTGTTCTTCCTACACAAGAACGAGAGATATCTTTCCATTTTCTGATAGCCTCTTCAGTCTCCTTTTTCAGAGTACAGTAGTTTTCAATGCAAAGATCTTTTACTTCCTTCATTAGATTGATTCCTAGGGTATTTTTTAATGCTATTGTGAAAGATGTTGTTTCCCTAATCTTTCTCTCATGAGTTTGTTATTTGTGTACAGGAATGCCGTTGATTTCTGAGTGTTGATTTTGTCTTTAGCTATGCTACTGAATTTGGTTATTAAACCTAGAAGTCTTTTAGTGGAGTTTTGGATGTCTTCTATGTAGAGTATCATGTCATCTGTGAATAATAATAATTTAACTTCTTCCTTTCCTATCATTATTCCTTTTATTTTTCTCTCTTGTCTAATTGCTCTGGCTAGTGTTTCCAGAACTATATTGAATAGGAGTAGTGATACTGGGCATCTTTGTTTTGTTTTTGATTTTAAAGTGAAAGCTTTCCAGTTTTGTCAATTTAATATAATGTTGGCTGTTGGCTTGTCATAGATGATACTTATCAGACTGAGATAAAGACCATCTATTCCAATTTTCTGTAGGGTTTTATCTTGAATGGGTGTTGGATTTTGTCATAAAAGTACTTTGTCGCTGCTGTGATTCTGATGAGTTTCCCTTTATAGATGACTTTTTAAAACTCTATACCTTTTAATATTCTGTTCTTGTGTTGAATTTCTAGAATTTTGACTGCTGTACTTTTTTTAATTTTTTAATCATGGTTAATTGTATGCTTCACTGATCTTTATGCCAAATTCTTTTTCCCAGCATAGGATGTTTTCTGCCATTACTTCAGGGCATAGGTTTTTTATGTTATTTTTACTGTCTCCTGCTTTTTTCATTTACTCCAAATCAATCTTACGTTAGTCTTCTTTGCATCATCTACCAGCTGTTGGACTGTTTTTGTGTGGTCCCTTGCTATTCTTTTTTTAATCTTTCTTTCTCAATTGCTAACCACAATCCTGTCTTCCAGATCTAATATTCTGTCCTTACATTGGCTCATTCTACTATGTATAATTTCTTTCTTTCTTTCTTTTATTTTTATTTATTTATTTATTTATTTTTGTGGCACCGGGGATCAAATTCACAACCTCACACCTGCCAGACAGGCGCTTAAGCCACTGAGCCAAACTCCAGGCCCTAGTTTTTTGAGACAGGGTCATACTATGTAGCTCAGGCCAGCCTTGCGCTCGTGTTGTAGCCCAAGTAGGTCTTGAACTCACAACGCTCCTCCTACCTCAACCTCCCGAGTGCTGGGATTAAAGGCATGTGTCACCATACCCAGCTACTGTGTATAATTTCAATGGAATTTTTAGTCTCCTGGATATATACTTGAATCTGTTTCATGAATTACAATGCTTTCCTATGTTGGGCAGTCATGACTTCCATCATTTTCCTAAGTTCCTTTATTTTTTTAGACAATCTGTATCTGCTCTAGACTCACCAACTATGTCTTTCATTACGGTCCCCATCTCTGTAGCTGAGAAATTATTTCTGATTTGATTTTTTTCTAGCGCCTCATTCATCTGCTTTGTTACTTTCACTGTTATCACATCAGAGAATCCAGATGGTGGCTTTCAAATTGTTTTATCTCATTGCCCCCCGGATTTGCCTTTGGTGAGCTGGAAGTCCAGGGCTCCATCTTGCTTCCATGTCACCTCATTTTCTACTTTTCTTTTTGTTTAATTTCTGGGTTGATGCTTGTGACTTGCTTATGACAGGTAGCTTTATTGCTAGTATTGAAAACCCTTAAGGAATGACTGATCCTTAGAGATGTCTTCCAGGTGTAGCTGGCTTTGGGTTTTTGAGTCTGTTGCATGATCCTACCACTTCATTTCATTGGGGATGAGAAGTTGCTGCCTATTTTGCTTGGCCCCTGGTTCTTTGGCACTGGCCCATAGTACTGTTTATTACTCTTATGCAATCTCAGCCTTGCCATATGAGAAAGAGCAACTGATTAGAACAATTAGATCACCTTGGGTAGAGTAATACAAGCAACAATAACAATAGCATCAAAAACAGCCTAGAAAATTACAAACTGTGGTGACTATTAATTTGCCACTTTTAACCATTGTGGTTATACAACAAAATCTAAAACAAACCAGAAAATTATATACAGTAAATATGCCTTCAGTATGGTGATTCTACCCTCAGGGGGAAAAATTTAAGAGCAGCTGATGTTTGAAAATAATAGAGCAATCATAACAAAAAAGATAGTTGTACAGCTGGTTTCTCTTGATTCATTGAGGCAAAAGTTTTGTGCTAATATCTGGATAATGTTTCATGTCTGTATCTTTTATCCTAAACAATTTCTGTGAATATAATAATATGCAATGTGCTGATTATTCTTCCTCTCTTATTGGCTGGTTGTGAAATTGTTTTGCTTTGGTTTCTTACTTTCCTTTTGTTTAAAATTTTAAAAAAGCAGCTGAGAGAAACAAGTAGAGAAATAGAGAAAGAGGAAGAGACTAGAAGTAAGGCTGGAGGACAAAGGAAGATTACATGAACTTCGGAAAACTGATGAAGACAGGAGGCAAAGACAAAAGGGAGAAATAAAAACAAGAGCAGAAATAACAAGGAAACTAGAAACAATGTTTACACTGATATAAAAACAAGAACAAACAAGGAAAAAAAAGAAAAGAAAAAGGTCCACCTTAGGGTGTGCCTGTGCTGTCACTGGTAGACAGAGTGGGAAGACAGCGCCGACATCCACGTTGATTAATCCCAGCAAGCCAGCCTTACATTTACAGTGGGGTGGAGGATAATCTCAGCAAATCTGCACCTTCAGTTCCACTGAAGTTCAGGTTGGTTTCTGGTCCTGAGGTTGGAACCAATTGGCTCAGCCTACCACACTCTGTGTGCCTCCTGCTGGCTTGAACTCAGTTCCTTGGCCTCCTGCCAGCTTGAACTCTGCTCTGCTTCACCCCGACACTGGGAACTGCTAGATGAAACCAGCCCAAAGCTCCTCTGAGTTCTGAGCTCAGTTAGACCCTCTTCAAGATAGTTACCAGCCAATCACCCTCTCCTGGGGGACGTCTGAACCTGAACAACTCGTCAGTCACTGAAGTCTGTGCATCACTAGTCTTTTCCACTGGTATATTTCTCTATGGAGGTCTCTGGGGTCACCAATAGCCACTGTGCACCTGCAAGTTTGATCTACCCCTCCACAAAGCAAGTCAGGGCCCAAGAAGAAAGTGCCATATGCCACCTCTTTCTTCTGTATTTGGTCTCTCTTCACTTTCCCTGTGGGCTTTAGTTCTCGCTCTAGATCCTTGCTAGGTCCCAGGGACCCACTTCCGTCCCTCTTCTCTTCCTCATGTTGGTACACTCCAGCATCTGGAAACCAAGTCTCAGGGAGGCTGTTTCTCTGCTGCTCACCGCTCTGACATCTCCCTAGAATGTGTAATAAAAGTTTTTAAAATTTAAACATCACTGCACTTTTGATCACCCCTTGTATTATGCTAAGAAATAAGGCCATGGTTGCACAAATCTCACCATTTCTTTATTATTTTACTACACCCTACTATCATCTATGCTGTCAAGGTTATTTACATCCATTGCTATTATCTGCTTCATAAGAGCTGGTACTTTAGATTGTCCCTGAGAGTATTTACACAGAGGAAAACGAAAACACTACATTTATCATTGCTCAGGGAGTCTGGAGCTCCTTCCTGGCAAAACAACCCTTGTCAATCATCTTCAGAAATGAGGGAGGAGCCAGGTGGGGTGGCACAAGCCTATAACCCCAGCTCCCTGGGAGGCTGAGGCAGAAGGATCGCAAATTTGATTCCAGCCCAACAATTTAGTGACTTACTGAGATCCTGACTCAAAATAAAAAAGGTTGTTGATGTAGCTTAATGCAAAGGCCTGGTTTAAATCCCCAGTACCACAAATAAGAAAGGAAAGGAAAACAAAGAAGAAAGGAGGGAAGAGAAGGAAGGAGGGAAGAAGGAGGGGGTATGAATGGAAGGGAGGGGGATGGAGAGAGGAGAGACGGGAAGGAAGGAAGGCAGGAAGGAGAGAGAAAATAGAAAGAAGGAAGAAGGAAAGAAAGGAAGCACAGGACCCCAGTGGCTCTAGACGCTAGTGACGGGCGCCCCCTGGTGGTTATTGTGAGCACCAATCATCAGCTGTACGCATTTCACATTTTAATCGTTTTTACTTCCCCGCCCCCTCCCCTCGCTTCTTTTTCCCTCCATTCCTAAATCCACACTCACATCTCCAAAATGTCCACCTATCTCCCTGTTTCCTATCAATCTTTTATCTTGCTCTCTAAATTAGTTCTACCTTGGGTTTCTCATATTAGAGAATCCATGTGACATTTAACCTTCCATGTCTGATCTATGCTAAGTAACCTTAACACTATGGTCTAAGACATCCGTTTTCCTGCATTTTTCCATGACTCAAATTTAATCTTCTTCGTGGCTAACACTCCATTGTATGCATATTCCCAAATTAAATCTCGCACCTTGCAAGTGGAGAGAAAAACAGACCGAGGCAGAGAATCAGAGAGCTGGAAGGGTCAGGCGTTTTCCAGCGTTGATGGAAAACCAAGCCACGAAATCACACAGCAACCCCAAGCCAAGTACTCAGGGCAGGGAGCCAGGTGCCTGGACCCTGGGAACCATTCCGATGCCTCCCCGCTAGCCCTTCAGGACCTGGGTCTCAGGCTTTGGGGGGCCCTCATCTCCCCTTCTCTGCTTCCCCCAATCCACAGGGGCCCTGAGCTCACGATCCTCACAACCCACCAGCTGCCTCACCTGGGCTATCAGCCCCCACCCATGGTGGAGACTCCCCACTTCCCCAGCCCCCCGAAGCATGAGAGCAAGGCTTCCTCGTGTGCACAGCCTCATTCTGGGCATTCAGGGCAGGCGAGGACACAGCTGCGGCCAGACATGGGGGGCACTGGCCCACTTGCCCGGACGCTATCCCTGTGGGCCCTGGTCATGTTCTCCGTCCCACTGCCTTCCCTGTGACTGTTCCCCTTCCCAAGTCCCCTCACAAGCTGCGGTCACCACCATCTCTTTGGCCTCTCCAGGTGTGGTGGCAGGGAGGGAGGGGGGCTTCACTCCCAAAGACACCGCTGCCCGCACTTCCTGGGGAGATAAAGACTCCTTTCCTGGGGTGAATCCACTGCCCTCCCACAGGACAGGGCAATGTGTGTTTTGCAGCTTCCACTTGGTTGGGGCTGCAGAGACCCTGGACTGGGGGCTTTCGGCCCTCACATCAGAAAGCCCCAGGTAAACAGGCTGGTCACCTGCTCTTAACTCAGGGTCAGCACACCTACAGAGCCCGCCCAGCCTGCTGTCTAGTGCTCTGAGAACACGGCCACCCACATGTATGCCATGTGGTCTGTGGCTCTGAGACAAAAGGGAGAAGTTGTCACAGAGCCTAAAGAATTTACTGTCTGGCCCTTTAAGGAAAAGTTGGTCAACCCCAAAGTTTCTTCTCAAAAATTCTTTTAATTTTTAATTAGCTCCTGATTGATGTGTTTTGAAATCTTGTTTTAGTTTTTTTTCTTTTTCTCCTTGAAATAAAATGGATTTGGAAAAATATTTTTTAATTTTTAATTAAAAATTTATTAGTGCATATTAGTTATACAGAGCAATGGGTTTCATCTTGGCACACTGGTGCATGTATATAACATACTTTGATTATTTCCACACAATCCCATTATTGTCCTCCCTCTTCCCTTTCAGATTTTCTTATTTATTTATGTATCTTATTGCTCTATTGTTGGTACTGGGGATTGAACTCAGGGCCTTCACACTTCACCATGTTGCCAGTCCTTTATTAATTGTAAAACTTTGTGACAGTATCTTGCTAAGTCGCTAAATTGCTCAGGCTAGACTTCAACTTGAGATTCTCCTGCCTCAGCCTCCCAGAATGCTGGGGTTAGAGGCTTGTATCACCAAGCCCTTCCAAACTTTGGATGGCATCCCCTCATGACTCCTCTGAGTTGTGGGGAAGACTTGCTGTGGCTGATTTGCCCTGGGAGGAGGTGCTGGTGGCACTAGTGAGCAGGGACAGGCTTCTAGGGGGACAGTGTGGGCACACGGATGTGTGTTGGTGATCTGGGGACAGCCACTTCCAAGGCCTTCAGGGAGATGAATTAAACCCTCATTTTCCCCTCACAGCGTGAAACCTTCCCCGGCTGCCCAAGCAGGACCAAGATGCCTCACTACCAATAGGCGACATCAGCTGAAATGCCCACCAAGGGGGCCCCCCGGGAGCCTGGGGCTGAGGACCTGCCCTTGGGAAGCACCTGCCATGCCAGGCTGCAGAATGGAGAAAGCAGGGAGGGCTTCCTGGAGGGGGCAGCCTGGAGCCCGCAAAGGATTCAGCCACTGTGCATCTTTCAGCACACATTTATTGAGGTTGGGCTGGGGGGTTGGGGGGATGCTGTTGAGAACTGGACAGAGCCCACCCTGAAACATGGCCACAGGGAAAAGTGAGCAAGGGCAGAGTGGGGTCACCCTGATCCCAGATGAACTCTCACTGGCCCACAGAGTCTCAAAGTGGGTCTACTTCCCAAGCCCCCACAAGCTGAGGGCTTCTTGGGTTCCCAGAGCAGGGCCCGAGGAACCCCAGGCTGCCCCTCATGGGGTAGAGGACAGAAGGAAACGGCCTCAGGAATCGTCTCTCTTCAGCACCCCTCCCCCAAGTGCTCCAGAAGGAAAGGGCGGTGGCCGCGGGGACGGGGTAGGGGGACATAGTCTTCCTCCCTACCTGGGGATGAGCCCCAGTGGCCTGCAGGGAGCTGGACACCAGATAGCAGCGGGGGACACAGAGGTCCCCAGAGCTGACCTGGGACAAGCAAGGGGCGAGGGTCCCACAGGCAGGGCAGCCGCCTGCCACCATCCTGGCCTGGGGACAGCCCTGGTGACAGCCGCGACAGGAGGGAGCAAGAGGTGGCTGCAGGCCCTTGGCTGCTCTGGGCCCTGTCTGGTGTGGCGGCAGTCCTGTCCCCAGACCCCTCTCCATGGGGTCTCTGGGAAGCCCAGAACTGTGGGTGGCTGTGGGCGGAGCAAGGGGCTGGGGTCTCACGGGTAGCTAAGGGAGGAAGCTATGCAGGGTCAGGTCATCCCCCTCGTGGTCCTCCCTGCCCTCTGCCTTGAGGTCCTGGCCCTTGGTCACACCCCCATTGGCCACAGCGGGGGCCCCCTCACCCCTGTCGGGCAGCAGGGACGAGATGCAGACCATCTCGGTGGGCGAGTAGTTGCGCACCGGGTATGTGTGGCCCTTGCGGGAGAGGCGGACTGCCAGCACCACGGTGCACACGAGGAAGATGGTGGCCACCAGCGCCAGGATGAGGATGGCCAGCAGGCACTGCCTCACAGGGATGCGCCCCGAGGCCTCGGTGGGGGTGGGGGCCACGGAGCTCCCAGTGGGCAGAGCCAGCCCTTTTCTCAGGCCTGAGCTGGACAAGTTGCTGGCTGCCATGGTTGTGTCCTTTCGATTGACAGAGTGCCCAAGAAAGGTGATGGTGGGACTGGGTTCCTCCATGGTTACAGGCTGTGTGGTCTTTGCTTCTGTGGGTGCAGACTGTGTGGTCTTTGCTTCTGCGGGTGTAGGTTGTGTGGTTTCTGCCTCTGTGGGTGCGGGCTGTGTGGTCTCTGCCTCCGTGGGTGCAGGCTGTGTGGTCTCGGCCTCCGTGGGTGTAGGTTGTGTGGTCTCTGCCTCCGTGGGTGCAAGCTGTGTGGTCTCTGCCTCTGTGGCTGCAGGCTGTGTGGTCTCTACTTCCGTGGGTACAGGCTGAGTGGTCTCTGCCTCTGTGGCTGCAGGCTGTGTGGTCTCTGCTTCCGTGGGTGCAGGCTGAGTGGTCTCTGCCTCTGTGGCTACTGGATGCATGGACAGGGCCCCTTCTGTGAATGGCACCTCCGTGGTGGAAACAGTCACAGAGCTCAGTTCTGTGGCCAGATCCACTGTGACTGGACTCTGCTGTGTGACCAGCTCTGTGCTGGGCTCCACAGTGGGTAGCTCGGGGGTTCCAAGCCCCACAGAACCTGTCCACTCCAGATGGTCCCTCATGGTCCCAAGCATAGGGACCACTGTGAGTATTTCTGGAGGGTCTGTGTAGTGCTCCACGTAATCTTCCTCCTCAGCGTCGTCCACCTGTCTCCGTCCCCGGGTAAGTGCAAGGTCTGGGGCTCCCTTAGCTGCACCCTCCAGGGAGGAGGATGTGCCCAGTGGCACCAGCAGCAGCAGCAGCAGCAGGACGAGGAACTGAGGCATGGTACCTAGGGAGACACAGACAGAGAGACATCAGGGCCCACCGAGCTCTGAGCCCACGACCCTGGTCTATGCTGGGGCAGCACTATGGCTTCAGGGACCCCAGAACCCAGCACACACCCGGGGTGGAGTACAGCCAGCAACCACAGCAGCTGTTACCATCACCCACAGACACAAAGGAAGCCACAGGCGGCCTCACCTTCCTCCACAGGACCCACAGCAACTTCGCGCCTCCTTAGCATTTTTGGCTAAAACCTTTTATTTGTGGACAAACAAGCGGCTGGGGCATAGGAACAAAGTTGCAAGCTGGGCTCATTGGAAGAGGGTATGTGTCAGCTCTGGGCCTTGTGGCTGGGCTTGGGGGACAGAGGGCAAAGGTAAGAAAAACAAGGACCTTTCCTAAAAGCGCAGCACCAGCAAGGTCAGCCCCACGTTCCCCGGGTGCCAGGCAGGGCACAGGACTGAAAGCACAGGCCACGGAGCAGGTCAAGTCCTAGCTCTGTCTCTGACGAGCTGTGTGACCCTGAGACAGACTGTCGCCTCTCTGAGCTTCAGATTTCCTGTCTGTAAAGTAGGGGTAAGAAACGGCGCCTCTGTCACAGGGCTATGGAGCAAAGGCAGTAAGAGGATGGAGTCAAGAGTTCCTGGAATATGTGGGTGTTTATGATGGTTTAGGTTGAAAATGTCCCCCCAAGTCGCCTATGTTCAGAAGTGGGGCTCTGGGGAGGTGACTGGACCACCAGGACTCTAACTTCCTCAGTGGGTGGGTCCATCCGCCACTCGATAGCATCTGAGAGCATCTTTGGGAGGTGACGCAGGCCAGACCTGGGGCTCCCCTCTCCGTGCTTCCTGGCAGCCATGAGGTAGGCGGCCTCCCTTCCGCCACTGTGTCTGTGCCTTGGAGCCAGGTGAGCAGGCCCCCAAACCTCTGGAAATGTGAGGCGACATGAACCTTTCCTCCTGGCCTGCCCAGCTTCTCTGAAAGCCGAGGCAGAAAGATTGCAAGTTTGAGTCCTCTCGGGGCAACTTGGACTTCATGTCTCAAAAAACAAAAGAAAATATAAAGAGGGCTGGGGTTGTAGCTTAGCACTCCTCAGGTTTGGTCCCTCAGTGCCAAGGGGAAAAAATGAAAAAAGAAAGAAAGAAGAGAAAGGAGAGGGAGGGAGGGGAGGGGAATAAAGGGAAAGGAAAGAAAAACAAAGCTTTTCCTCTAATTGTTTGTGTCCGGTATTTCGTCACAGCTGTGAAGAGCTGGCTAACACACACACACAAGCACACATGCGTGTGTCTGCAGTGTGGCTGAGTCCCCACTTGGGCACAGAGGATGTGCCCCAAACCTGGCCCACTTCCTGGAGGACGGGAGGAAGCCCCGGTTCCTCACCGCGTAAGCGCTCACCCTACAGCCCCCGCCCCGGGGCGGCCCAGGCTCTGGGCAGCGCAGCCTCAGCCACTTCCCATAAGCATGGGGGAGGGGCACAGTCGCAGAGCCCCGGCCCCTGGCTCCTGAGACGCTGGTGGGGCACCTCGGAGGGGTCGGTCCTAGCTTTGCAGCCCAGCCGCAGGAAGGGGCTGGGGACTGGCTGCCCTCCGCCCACAGCCTTCTCCCCACCCGCTGCAAGAGGAGAGCATGGGCCTGGATCCTGCATTTCCCCAGGCCGTGTGCCCCTCCCTGAGCAGCCTGCTTCACCCTCTCGGAGCCTCAGCTTTCTCATCTGTAAAATGGGTAGTGTTGAGCCAAAGAATGGATGTGAGACCCAAATAAGCTGCCACACGGGAGGCTCCTGGTGCCGGTGGCCAGCAGAGGTGGTTTATCTGGGGTCCCGCTTGGGGCTGCAGGCAGCGGATACAGCAAAGGGAAGGTCCAGAGACGCCTCCGGTCCACCTCCACCATGGGTGCTCAGAGAAACCACAGGGGCCTGCCAAAGCGGAGCTGCTCCTCTGTTAGGATAAGTTGGGGCACCGGGAGACCCCAAATCTCCCACCCGGGGCCTGTCTAGGGCCACCAGCTTCCCAGATGTTCCCAGTGTCCTTACTGAAAATCCTTCATCCTCTTTTAGCCATCAGCCTCAGACCCACCGGCGCAGTGGGCACCCCGACCTGAGCCCGGCCGTGGCTGGGCGTCAAGTGGGGTCCCACAGCCAGCCTGACAGCCAGGACAGGGAGGGCGCTGAGCGGCAGCAAGGGACACAGTCACTCCAGAATCCCGCGGCGGGGGTGGAGCTCCGGCCTGGAGGCTCGCAGGCGGCCCACAGGGTTGAGTCGCTTCCGAGACAGCCCCCCTCTTCCCCGCTCCCCAGCTCAGAGCAGGTGAGGACCAGCATGTCCTAGCTGTCTTGAGATGGGCACACAGGAAGCTAGAGGCGGCCCGTTTCCTGTCTCTTACCCGAAAACCAGTTGCTCCTGCCCCACACTACACCTGGGCTACAGGGAGAACGGAGTTGGGAAACAGGGGCCCCACACAGCTCTGGACATCTTAGCCTGCAGCCAGCAGCCAGGGCTGCTCAAAAATAAAGCCCAACGGTTTGTAATAGCTCAATCTTGGAAACAGCCCAGGTACCCATCAACCAGAGGAATGAATAAAGATGTGGGTTTTTTATATAGTGGAGTACTACTGTGCTATCAAGAAGGATAATCTTGAGACATTTCTAGCTAAATGAATGCACCTCGAGACCATACTCTTAAGTGAAATAAATAGGACACACATGTTCAGACATTGCATGGTTTCTCTGGTGTGAGAAACTGAAAGTGTAAATAAGGACAAAAATGTGTAAGACATATTAGGAAATGGGAAGAAAATGTTCAAATGAGAAGAGGAACAAGGGAGGAGGTGAGAGAAAGGAAAGAAGGGACAGGGGAAAAAAAGGAAAAAAAATGGAAACAAAGTTTTTGTAACTAAAGAGGGGTTGAAAGGAGGGGAATAAGAAAAAAAGAAGCAAGGTATCTCACGTACAAGTACAAATTCCATATGATGAATGATATCACTATGTAATCTAAAGTGTACCAATATAATGAAAATTATAAATGAATTAAATAAAGCCTAGGGCACACATCTGTAATCTCAGCACTCTGAGAGGCTGAAGCAGGAGGATTGCTAGTCAGACCCCAACCTGTGCAATTTAGCAACCCAATGAGACCCTGCCTGAAAAAATATCTTTGTTGTTGTTGTAGATGTGGCTCAGGGTGAAGGCTCTAGCTTCAATCCCCAATACCACAATAAATAAACAAACAAGTAAGTAAGTAAGTAAATAAACCCTTAGGGCCAGGCCTGGTAAAATCCAGGTACTTGGGAGGCTGAGGCAGGAGGATTGCAAGCTCCAGGTTAGTCTAGTCTAGGCAACTGAGAAGCTCTTGTCTCAAAATAAAATGTGAAAAAAGAAATGACACCCCCTGTGCCTCTAAGCCCAGCATGAAAGGTTTTAGAATCTTAGAACCGGAAGGCCCGAGGTTCTCAGGGTTTGGATGAAGGGAAGCGCTGATTCCTCTGGTAGGACTGAGTTGTCCCCGGGTCACGCTGCAAGTCTGACGTGGGGGAGGACGGGGCGGGATTCACATCAAACCAGTTCCGTCCCAACCCTGTTCCTGAGGATCTGTGCAACCTTGGGCAACTCGACTCACCTCTCTGAAACCTTAGGCGTCGCACCTGCAGATCGCGCGCTGCTCGATTTGCGGTGGGCTTGCGCCCCCTAGCCTGACGGCAGAGTGAAAGCATCGCACAGCAGCGGCGCAAAGGGCGCGGTCGGCTGCGGCAGCCGGGCTTCCTGGCTCAGCCTGGCCCACCTCAGATTTAACAGGAAGCCTACCTGATCCTAGAATTCTAGCCCCGGCGAAGATCGAACTTTAGAGAAAGGTTACTGCCGCGGAGAAAAGTCGTACAGGAGCCGTCGCTAAGTGGTGCTGGCCCCCAGTGGGGAGCAGACGGTAGCCGCGCGCTCCTGGGAGACACGAGGTCCTGGCGGAGGGATGAGCACGCAGCAGGTGCCGCCGCTACTCTGTATTTAGGGCGACGTCCTAGCAAAGTCCCCCAGCCGGGAGGGGCTGTGACACCGCTGACCTCCTTAGTCAGGGGCGCGGGGAGCCGCCCCGGGTGCCGGCCACAGTTTCAGCCCCCCGTTTGGGAGCCGCACCCATCGAGTGCAGACAGCCTGCCAGGCCCAGCTCTAAGACCTGTACACCAAGTGTTTGCCCCTCAAAAGGATGGGAGCCGTTACTAATGCCGTGTGAAAGATGGGGAAACTGAGGCCCACTTGGACTCTAGTCACACAGCCAGGAAGAGAGGGAGCAGGAAGTTGGATCCCACAGTCTTCCTGCAGAGGTCACCTCAGCCACAGCCCCTCAGCTTCCGTGAATAAAGCCGTGTCCATTCTTGGAGCCAATACTGCCTCTTCCTAGAAGCCATCCCAGATTGCCCCAGCATGACGTGCATCCTTCTCCCCACCCACAGTCCCACACCTTGGGCTGGGGTTGAACCCAAGGTCTTGCACATGGTAGGCAAGTGTTCTACCACTGAGCTACAGTCCACTCTTTTTACTTTATTTTGAGACAAGGTCTCACTAAGTTGCCAGGGCTGGGCTCAAACTTGTGATCCTTCTGCCTTAGTTTCCTGGGTAGCTAGAATTATAGGCTGGCACCCCCACACCTGGCCGCCTTCCACTTATTAAACCTTCTCTACTGTTCACTTCCTAAAAACCCATTGCCATGCCAAGAGGACAGCACACAGCATCTGGCTGACTATACCACACAGCCAGGACTTAGTGGACAGAAGGACACGTGGGCGCCTGCGTGCACTCACCGCTGGTGCCATTTGTCCCAGTGGCTCACAGATGCTGTGGCTGTCTGTCCTGTGCTGTCCCCACCAGGTCGCAGGTGTTTGGAAGACAGAAACTCAACGGGGACCCCAGCAGCGACAGGCCTGGCATCCCCGGGGTTCACTGAGTGCTTGGCTAGGCCTGACCTGGCTACACCACACCTCTATCTCCAGATTTTTCCCATCATGTTTGTCAACTGACTCTCAAATTTTACCCATCATCAACACCTACCCTGTCCAAGTGCCTCTGTTGACACACTTCCTAATGCCCACCCAGCCCCACGCCATTCAAAGACCGCAGAACCCTGTGTATCTGTTTACCATTCTGTGGCCCTTTGCAAAGCCACAGACCATGAGATTTTGGGGGTCCTCTATCCCCAAGAGCTCCAGTGTTGGTCTGATACAAAGAAGGTGTGATATTTTACATAAATGAACTTGAAGAGAACTCTTACTGCTTTCTTTTTAGCAGGGGACAGTTTTCTGAAGACAACTGTGTAGGCAGATGGAGAAGAATGCGCAGACAGACAGACACACACACACACAGGCACGCACGCGCGCCAGCCGTCGCCTCTCCGCACTGAGCCCCCTGCTGTCTTCCTGCTCCAGCTCAGCAAAAGGAACTAAGAGTCAGGCCCTGTCACTGTGACTCCGAAAGTGTCCTGCAGCCAGAGGGTCAACTTCTTCGAGCTCGCCAATTCGCCACCTTGTACTGGTGGCCTCCCTGCCCTGGGGAGCTGCTCCTTCCCTCCAAGCTTCAGTTATCTCACCTGCAGAAGGGGGCCCTGCCCACTGCCAGGGTGCTCTGCAATCTCCCAGGCCCCCGGGGGGCCCTGCTCAGCCTGGCCCCTCCAGCTATCAGGGTTTCACCCACCCCAGCTGCTGGTGGAGCCTGGTGCAGGTGACGTCCCCATCTCCCGTGCTGGGTGTGGCTCTGGGCAGAGCGGCAGGAAGCCGCTCCAGGACTGAGTCCCAGAGATACCTGCTGAGCCCCTCCTCACCGCCAGGCCCAGCCCTGGGGGCTCCAGGTCAGGGATGGGTAAAGGAGGGAAACAGAGGTCAGGGGAAAAGGGACTTCCAGGCACAAGAGCCATGATCTTTGTGGCCTGAGTACGTATGTGTGTGTGTGTGTGTGTGTGTGTGTGTGTGTGTGTGTACGCATATTCCCCAGTCCCCACAGAGAGGGAAGTAGCTTTGGCTCTCAGCTTTTATCATTCTCCTTTACTGCCAAATACAAATAAAAAGAATATCCCAATGATTAGCGTTACTATTTTCTCTTTGGCCAACAAAAGTATAATTCTAACATTTTAATAGCTTGCCATGAGCCTGGCATGGTGGCTCACGCCTTTAATCCCAGCACTCGGGAGGCTGAGGTAGGAGGAGCTTTGTGAGATCGAGACCGGCTTGGGCTACAACTCGAGCACAAGGCCGACCTGAGCTACATAATGCGACCCTGCCTCAAAAAACTAGGGCCGTGACTTTGGCTCAGTGGCTTAAGTGCCTGTCTGGCAGGCGCGAGATCGTGAGTTCAATCCCCGGTGCCGCAAAAAAAAATAAAAATAAAAATAAATAATAATAATAATTTGCCATGGATAAGTGCCATTTCCCCAATCGCACAAAGTGTCAAAGAATGCTATTTTCATGGCCCTGTAACATGCAGCTTCTAGACAAGCCCGAGTGCCTCCTGCTTGCAGGACCCCTCCCCCCACCTGCCCTGACCTAATCTCAATTCTGTCCCTAAGCAACTCCTATCGCCCAGGAGAGAAAGGGGTGGACTGATGCTCAAGGAAGAGCCCTGGCTTTCTCTGACATCCCTGACACTGCCATTCAGAGTGCTCCGGCACTGCCACTGCAGGCCAGGCCAGCGGAGAGGACAGCAGAGAGGGAGGCCGAGGCATCAGAAACCGGAAGAGGCCAGAAAAGGTCACAGGCTCCAGGGAGACCGTGGATTTGGGTCTGCCCTGGGCCCACTAGCAGCTGACAGGCAGGTCCCCTGGTCCCTTGGGCCCTTGGCCACTCCCCGTGGTTTTCACAAACCAGCACTTACCGTGCTCAGCAGAGCATGAGACAGCTACCTCCGGGACCTAGAAGTGACTTCTTAGCTTTAGTGACAAGGCCCCAGCTCACATTGCAGTGCACTGTGTGGCACCCTGTGCTGTGTCTTAGACCCTGCCAACCCCCAGTGGTGCTGTGTGGAAGAAGGAAGTGAGAATGTGGTTACTCAGCCCAGGCCACGTGACGGTGCATACTCCCTTGTTTGTGACAGTTTGGGTGATGACGATCGCGACTGGGTGACAACGAGATAGGGACCTGTTGGGCGTCTGTCTAGATTCGCCGTCACCATGAAAACAGAAAAATCATGTGGGAACTTTCCAGGGAGGGGCCCTGGTTAGGGTGCAACCCACCCAGAGAGAGGCCAGGCCATCGCCCTACGAGAATGACAGCGAGGGCAACGGGACCTGCCCTGGAAGGCAGTGTACAGAGGAAGAGAGGCTGGCCCCCCCTTCTACCCGTGATGAGGAAGGGGCAGGGGCCTGACTGGAAGATACGACATAAACCTTCAAGGATTTGCAAATGTGATGTATCAGGGTTCAACAGCAGGTCCTTTAAGGAGCAATCAGAGCCTCCCTTGGCAACTGGTTACAAATCCTCCAGGGCAAGACCTATACATTAGTTTGTTTGTTTGTTTGTTTCTGGTACTGGGGATAGAACCTAGGGCCTTGTGCATAGTAGGCAAATGCACTAGTGCTGAGCTACATCCCTAGACCTTTATTTAATTTAATTTAATTTAATATTTTTGAGACAGGGTCTTGCTATGGAATTCAGGCTGGCCTTGAAGTCACTATGTGGGTTAGGATGGCCTTGACCTTGCAGCCATCCTCTTGTTTCAGCTTCCCAAGTGCTGAGATTACAGGCATATAACCCCCCAGACCTTTTAAAATTTTATTTTGGCTTAGGGTCTTGCTGCCCAAGCTTACTTTGAACTTGTGATCCTCCTGCCTCATCCTCCTATGCAGCTGGAATTATAGGTATGTGGTCACCACGCCTGGCTAAAACCTGTTTATCTCATTTCTCCTTCCTAACTTGTTTATCTAGTCAACTCTGGCACCCAACTTGGGTGCACTGATACCTCAAATCCAGCAGCTCTGGGGTCTTTCTGTTTGCGAGTTTGTTTGTTTTCTTTTGTTGTTTTTCGAGACAGGGTCTTGCTATGTAGTTCAGGGTGGCCTTGAACTCACTATGTAGCCTAGGCTGGCCTCAAAGTTGCAGTGATTGTCCTGCCTCAGCCTCCCCAGTGCTGGGCACACCCAGCTGGGCTCTTGTCCTCCTGTAGCTCTTCCGAAGATGGCAAGGCCAGTGAGTAAATAAGTAGACAAAGGGTTACGACACAGTGTAGCAAATGTCACTCTGGGGTGAGCAGGAGGAAGAATCTTCCAAGGAGAAAAGATGCTTGAGATGACAACTAGGGCTGGCTGACTGGGCAGCCCAGGTGGAGCACAGCAGTGGGGGAGGACAGAGTGGTCACCTCAGGTCAGCCTGTGGCTTTGCACCAGCCAGGGGCTCAGGGCACACAGAGAGAAGGCCACACCCTGACTCCCACACACTGTTTTCAAAGGTGGGGAGCAGGGCAGAAGATTCCGGTTCATGTTGCCTGTGTGATGACCGTGAAACCACATCTCGCTTCACCTATGGGACTCAAGTGTTCAAAGTGGTTTCTAGGAATGGAACCCAGAAATGTGCTCCACAGTGCCTTCAAAGACCAAAGCAATGGTATAAACCCAGCAGAAATATTGGGGGAAAAAATCCAAAAATCTGTCCTTTGGAAATCCTATGGAGACATCAAAGGCGTATTTATTTTGTTAAAGTAAATTAAAGCCAAGGTGGTAGTACACATCTGTAATCCTAGCACTCTGGGGAGGCTGAGGCAGGATTAAATTAAATAAAGTAAAGTAAAGTGGAAACTAAGACTGAATCACCCCCTGAGCAGGCAAAACCAGTGAGGAATCACGGGTGTCCTAAGCCAGGACTGATTTGCGAAACTGAAGCTATTTCTTGTGAATGGTGAGACCAAAGGAAAACAGAACTTACTCAGCCAACCAAGAGTAGCCAACAAACTTATAATCAAATAACTAGCAACCTTTGGGTGACATAGACCAGATAAGGCAACCATATTACCAGTCACTGATTTGCTTTGCTTTGTTTTTTCACCATCCCTCCACTCATCAGCCCTACGGAGCAGTGGTCAGGCCAAAAGCCACCAGCCAGGGCTGCTGAGTATCATCAGGCAGAAAACACAGGCCAGAGGGGTGATGAGAACTGGGCGCTGGCTTTGAGCTTTCTGTGTGCTGGAGGGGAATCACTTGGTCCCTGCGCTTGCCTTGTCTGGAAAACAAAGCTCTGGTTTTCTAGTGCAAAACAACATAACAAAATCAGTAAGGGCCTGAGAGTCGATTGGGCTGCAAATGTGGGTGCAGCCCAACTTCCTCACCTGACTCCCTGGGTCACATTCTGCAAAATTTAAGAGCAAAAGCTATAGATTTTGGTGTGCCTACTTTTAACACATAAGAAACGAAAGCCTCCCTTGCTCCAAGTACAGGAACTCTCCGCCCACACAGGATCCTACAGCTCCCTGTGGCTTTTAGAATACAAAGTGAAACTCCCAAGATGACTCTTCCTCTGCAGCCTCCACTCATGTATTCTCTGTCTCTTTGTTCTCTGCTCTGTTTCTTTTAGCTCTTTGTGTGTTCTCTGCCCCAGGACCTTTGCATGCATGGCTCCTTCTGCCTGGAGCACTCTTTACTGTTTGCTTTCTCAGTACCTGTCACTCTGTCTTCAGACCCGCTTCATGTGCCCCCTCCCTAAGGCTGAGCTGACTGGCTCCGGCCTGCCCTGGCTCCACGATGTCAGAGCTCAGTATCCCTCTCCTGTCTCACTCCTGGGAAGCTCCAGAAGACAGCCATGTCTGTTTTGTTCCCGTGGCATGTCCTGGGCCCAGCACGGCACCAGGCACAGCGGGGTAACTATAGCACCACACTGCAGGCACTGCTCGAGGTTCCCGCCTCATATTAACTTGTTTAAGTGTCACAATTGCCCCATAAGGGAGGTACTAGCAGTATCCCGTTTTATTTATTTAGTGGTCCCGAGGATTGAGCTCAGGGCCATCTTACTGAGCTACACCCCCAGCCCTTCTGAAATTTTTATTTATTTATTTATTTTTTTAACGATAGCAAAGTTTTACATCTACTAAAGGTAGCAAAGAAACAGGCTCTGCAGAGCGAGTTTGAGCCAAGTAAAAGTAAGAAAACAAGCACCATGAGAGAGCACAGCCTAAATTTTTACTTTTGAGACACAGTCTTTAAGTTTCCCATGTGAGACACAAAATTGTGATTCTTCTGCCTCTGCCACCCAGAGTGCTGGGGTTACAGGCATGCACCCCCAGGCCCGGCTTGGTATCCCCATTTTGGGGATGGTAAAAACAAGGTCCACAGCAGTTCGGCAACTCACCTGGATCGCTGTGGCTAGGACGTGGTGAAGGCAGGGTTTGAACCCAGGATATCAGTAACAGCAGTCAGCTCCTTCTTGCTGACTTGCCTGCTGCGATCCATCGGCCTGAGAAGACACAGCGCACCCAGCGAACGGATTGGCTGTGAGCCACTGGCGCACAGAGTAGGAACCATAAGCCACAAAGCCAGTGGACAGTGGATTCCTCTTCACTCTGCTCCAGTCCTGGGCCAGCCTGGGGCCCACGGGCTGTCACTGGCCTTGTGAGAAAATGTGCTCCTGGCATTCATTAACCAAGGGCGGTGACTGTTTGAACGGCCTCTTTGGAAATCGACAGTCAAGGTTCTTTGGGCTCTGTCACAGAGTGCTGCCCTACATGAATCCTGGACAGCGAAGATTCGACGCTAAGACAACCTACAACCCCAGACTCAGACACTCCTCAGGGGTCATCTCTGCACTGAATCCAGTTGTCCTCATTTCAGAAGGGAGGGAAAATGTTTGCAGCTTCTGATGAGCACTGAGTCCCAGCAGGCACCACTGCAGCCCCCACAGCAGTCTGCACAGTGGCCTATCGGATTGCATGTTGCTTCCATTGTTTCCGGGTAGGTAGGGGGTGGGACACTGTTCACTCCACAATGAGCACAACTCTAATGAAACCTAGTCATCTGGGTGCAGTAGCTCGCGCCCCTCATCCCAGCTAAGTGGACGGTTGAGGCAGGAGGATCACATGTTGGAGGCCAGTCTGGGTAACTTAAAGCAAGCTAGTCTCAAAATACAATTTTGCCTAACAGGTGTGAGGCCCTGGGTTCAATCCCCAGTATTGCCCAAAACAACATACACAGACACACACGCCTTAGTAATACCATGGAACAAACAGAGTAAGTATTGTGTGATCAAAGTCAGCAATCCAGTACGTACCAGGTGTACAATGGTAAACCATACATCCAGGCATTAAGGAAAATTTTAAAAATAAACAGTGGTGGAATCCTGGAAATAGTGGGTGGGCAAAGATGATATCTGACAGGCCAGGTACAACCTGAGATTTCTATAATCTATTTGTATTTGAGGGACCTGACCATTGAATCTTCCCCACAAGATTCCCACTTCTATCACCCTGAAGGTGGGGGAATCAGAGGAAAACAGAAGTGATGGCCCTCCAAGAATCCCACCTGCCTTCCCAAGGCTCTGGGGCGTGCAGACGGATGTGACCCGAGCCACTGGCCTTCAGGGCATGTGGCTTCCTCCAGGCTAAGGAGAGTCCTGCGGGTAGCCTGTTTCTCCGGGGTTGGATTTCATTAATTTGCCCACCATGAATCCTCTGTTCAAATGAAAGTTAAAGTTTCATTAAATACAGTAAGCACAGAGCTGCTACGTTCCCTGGGGGCCAGATCTGGAGGGAGCAGATGCATCAAACCACCTGCCGGCTCTCCACACCATCCTCTTCCGCCCTGCCAGTTCACAGCTTTGCCCATTTGAATCATCAGAAGGGGAAGCAGCTACTTGGCATAACTGTGGCCGGGATTCAGTTCCCCTCCTCAGAAGGGAACAGAGCAACAGGCAGTTCACTTTCATGCCTCCTGCCCCATTCTGGCTGCCAGTGTGGGCAGCACCAGGAGCTGGTTTCTGGTTGGAGGCAGTGTAAAGCTAAGTGAAAAGAACAGGGGAGCCCAGCCCCAGCTCGCTGGGCAGCTCAGGCACCAGAGGGGACTGCACGGGGGCCACCGCCCGACCTGGGAGGCTGGAGGGCAAACAATGTAGACACGTGTTCTGAACCCGGAGATTCTCCACAAGGGTGGCAGTGGATGGAATCTGGGCATCCAATAGCCACCACTGAGCACCCAGCCCCTGCCTGGCAGGACAGACCCAAGGGACAGCCAAGCTCAGATCCCAGAGGGTTCACAGGCCTGACAACACAGACCTTTGCAGCTGATGCTGGGGTCTTGTTGGTAGAAACTGCTCAAAGGAGATGAAATGGCACTAAGGGTCCTGTGGTGTCTCACAGAACCTCAGTCAGAAGTGCAGTTGGGCATCAGGTGTGGAAGTGGAGAGCCAATGGGACCCAGAGGCCCTTTCCCCATCGCTGCATACTTGCTCTGCCTGTGAGCTCCCTGAATGCCCCAGCGCCCTGCATAGGAGAAAACAGAGCTGACACCACTGGAGGAGGCCCTGAAGGGCTTAACAGCCCGGCATGAGGTTGATTTGATCAAAGGGTGGTGTTGTGCAAGCAAAGTACAGCTGAGCAGATAGTCAAATAGGTGTCCCTATCCCAGACGATGATTCTAGTTTTTTTTCAGACAAGGTCTCACTATGTAGTCCAGGCTGGCCTTGAACTCACGGCGATCCTCCTGCCTCAGCCCTCCAAGTGCTGGAATTACAGGCATGTGCCACCATGCCCAGCTTCAGTTGCTGCTCTGAAAGCAGACTGAAGTGGAGGTAGGAGGCTTGGTGAGGAAGCCACAATGGCTAGTTTTGTCTGTCAACATGATCCGGCAGTGGGTGCTCAGATATTTGTCACACACTGTGCTATGGTTTATACATTGTATGAACTTGAGAAGTCTGGAAGCTTAATTAACTCAGCAGCTCTACATCCTGGGGTGTAGAGCACAAGCAGTTACCTGTTTATTGTGTTAATTTGAGCAGGTCAGAAGTTTTACTGAGAGACTCAGCAGGGAGCCAGGGTTCTTACTTTGTAGATATCCTCATCCTGTGCAAGAGGAAGGCAAGGAGATTTGTGAATGCTACACCCACCCTGGAGGAGGGGGTGTCCTGTGTACAATATAAGGGAGGAGAAGAGACTTGCTCTTGCCGCCTTTTACTCTGGCTGCTTTTGCTCGGCTGCTGCCTTGAAGTGTTGCCTCAGTGCCATGCCACCCTGTCTTGGAACCAGCTGATTATGGACTGAAACCTCCAAAAACTATAAGCTAAATAAACCTTTCCTTCCCTAATTTTGGGTGTCGGGTATTTTGCCCCAGCAACCAGTGAAAAGTAACCAAGACACATTGTTAAGTGTGGACTTTGTCCTCTAGTCAAAGGGAGAACCAGTGTCTCCTTTGAAGACCTGGACAGACTACGTCCTAGAAAATGTCATTCTGGAAGCAGGTGGCTGGAGGCAGAAAGAACAACTGCAGGGTTAACAATTGCAAGTTACAAGGCTGCTCAGTGGCTCGGCTCTGCTGCAAAGCAAGGTGTTGGGCAGGTGGCCAGATGCCCACATGAGAATCTCCACCTTGGCACCTCATGTGGCCTCTGGAGCCACTACCTCTGAAAGAAACTGGCCAGGGAGATAACAACCCATTGATCACCTTGGGACTGTATTTGAGGCTAGTAATAAGCAGCCCTGCAGTTCATTAACCGCAAGGAATTTACCTCCTATCATGCTTCTCAGCACAGGAATGAGACTGCAACTTTTGGTTACGGATGAGGCAACTTCCCAGTTCTCAGAACTCATCGCCTTAGACCAAGGGCTTGAACCCTGCTGCTGACATCCTGACGGTGGATTCTCAGCCCTCAGGTTCTGACCATTGGCCTGCATATCTTTCTTGGCTGGACATTTCATCCACTCTATTTTCCCCTGGCCCTTTATACTCCCACTGTCAAAGTAAGCATCTCATTGGGTCGATGCCCACATGATCATGACTATCTAGTGTGGGTGGGATTGGGAAGCAAGCAGAGATAGAACAGGGCAAACACAAAGGTGAGTCTGGCTGCTGGGAACCTGAGGGACCTGGCAGGGGAGGCTGGGTGCATTTGGTAACCAGCCCTGTTGGCACACTGGTCTGGAGCGCACACCCCAACACTATAACCTGTCTGTATCACCTGGACTCACACAGCACACCAGTTATCTCTGACTTAACAATTTTACCTGTCCGGCCAGGGTGATGATCAAATAGTCAGCCAGGCACAGGGGCATGCACCTGGAATCTCAGCTAGTTGGGAAGCTAAGGCAGGAGAATCACCAAGTTCAAGGTCACCCTGGGCAACTTATTGAGACCCTGCCTTAAAATACAATGAAAAAAGGCTGGGGCCGTAGCTCAGAGGTAGAGGACTTGCCCAGCACGTGCCAGAGTCTGGTTTGATTCCAGTATCAGCGCTGGGGGAATACCATACCACAGCATGTTAAAAACTTACTAATCTCTGTGGCCTTGATTTTTGCCATATTAGTCTTACGTAACAATTTCTATGTGACCATTTCTTTTCCTTTGGGGTTTAAAATCTCTAATCCAATGGCTTTGGGGTTTAAAATCTTCTTCCTGAATTCTAAAGAGGGACTCATTTTCTTCCCCGCAAAAGGAAGGTCTTATTTTCCTTCAAGTGTTAGCTCCACTAGAAATACATATTGGTGAGGTAGGCGGAGTGTTGTGAGTTCAAGGCCAGCTTGGGCTACAACGTGAGCGCAAGGCCAGCCTGAGCTACATAGTGCGACCCTGCCTCAAAAAACCAGGGCCGGGAGTTTGGCTCAGTGCCTTAAGCGCCTGCCCTGGCAGGCGCGAGGTTGTGAGTTCAATCCCCGGTGCCGCAAAAAAGAAAAAAAGAAACAGCAATACGTATTGGTGTTGATATAAGGATCAAAGGCACCATTTATTACATAATTCTCCACCAATTCATGCTTATTTTAATTACCAATTTATTGCTAATACATTAGCTCTAAGAATTCCTTTCGGGGAATGAGAAATTTAAAAATTCAAAAAAAGCCAGGTGTGGTGGTGCATGCCTTTAATCCCAGCACTCGGAGGCTGAGGTAGGTGGAGCGTTGTGAGTTCGAGGCCGGCCTGAGTTACATAGTGCGACCCTGCCTCAAAAAACTAGAGCCAGGAATTTGGCTCAGTGGCTTAAGTGCCTGTCTGGCAGGCATGAGGTTGTGAGTTTGATCCCTGGTGCCACAAAAAAATTAAAAAATAAAAAAAAAAATCAGAAAAACTTAGTTTATCTACAACTTCCTACTGATTGCAATAACAACATTCATTCCTTGTATTTATTCTATACATAAACACATTATGCATACCTGTTTCCTTAAAAAGACCTGTCAGGAAGAGACTGGGGTGGGGTCTGTCTTAGGGACAGATAAAGCCTGACTTGTAGACTAGATATCCTAGTTTGTTCTTTCTGTTCTTGTGCGGGCTGATGGCTGTCATATTCCTACCCATCTTAACTTTGAGCAGATCAGCCAACTAACATCACTGACTGCAAAGTGACTCTGGGATAGCTGGTGTGAAAATTATTTTCAGATTTTTACCAATGAATTATTCAAATTATTTTAAAGACAATCAAGTTACTTTTAAATGCAAATTTTACATATTTTCTGATGACAACAGTTTGCCATGCGGCACTTGGACTATCCAAAGACAATTGGTGGTGGACATCTAACACCCAGAAGCAATACAATGGAACCTCAATCCACAAACGCTTTTGTCTGCAAACACACCTGTAGCCATTTTCCCAAATAAACACAAACGTGGCCATCTTTTCCAAAATCATAGATCAAATTAAGTTTGTGAACTGAGGTACCACTGTATACTTTCCTGCTTCAACCCAGATATACATACTTTAAAAACAAAAGCTGGAATCAGTTGTTCTATAATGCACCAGGGATGGAACCCAGAGGTACTTCATCACTGAGACACAGTCCCTCCAATCAAATTTTGAGACAAGGCTTGCTAAGTAGCCCAGGCTGACTCTGAACTTGAGATCCTTCTGCCTCAGCATCCCGAGTGCCAAAATTACAGGCATGTACCACCATGGCCAGTTTAAGTGACTTCAAACACACAGTGTTGACATATGTGACCAACTCCTTTCTGCAGGACTAATTTTCACTCTTCTAATTCCTGAGGATATCTCCTACTAGTTCCTTGGGACAAAATCCCCAAGGTGAACCTTGGGTCAAAATATAAACACACTTAAGGCGCTGTGACAACGTGCTCATGCTCCCCCTGGCAAAGGAGTGAAGGCTCCCCATCCAGCACTTTGGGGGCAGGGACTTCTGAATGGAACAAAGGGCACTGTCCAGCCTGGAAAACAAGCAAAGCCCTCATGAAGGAAAAGTGTGTTCTTGACGATGACTTGTGTATGTGATTCAAGGACAAGTTGGGGACAATATGGAGATTCAAGCACAATTTGAGGCTCTTTCTCTTTGTGTCCAGCACAGAGAAAGAGCCTCTTAGAGTTAACAGATTCTTCAGAGCCAACAAAAAGTTTTTCTGGACACACCACTAAATACAACAAGGGAAGTAACCTTTAAAAAGTGCAAGTTCTCCCCAGACAAGGTCTGGCTGGCCGTCTGGGGTAACAGGATGGTCTCTATGTCTTCTGGCAAAGAATCAAGACAGCCACAGCCAGAAAACAAGTCAGTTGTAAACAGACCACCATGTGCCTCCTCCCTGATTGTGGGTCTAGAGAAGTCTGCCAACTTTACTTCCTGCAGCCACCAGCTCAAGGAGAACCTGGTAGCTACTCTGCTCACAGATAAAACAATGCTAGGATAAGGGATTTTTTTAGTACTAGGCATTGAACCTAGGAGCGCTCTACTCCTGAGCTACATCCCAACCCTTTTATTTTGATACAGCATCTTCTAAAAATGCTCAGACTAGGGTTGAATTTGCAATCTTCCTGCCTCAGCCTCCCAGGTAGCTGGGATTACAGATGTGTACTTCCACCGTGTTTGAGGATAAGGTATTTGAGGAGAGGGCTTTATGTTATTTCCCACATTTATAAACACTAAGAAAAGGTAAATAGTAGAAAATTCTTTGCTACACTGAAATGTCATGAGAAAAAGTAGTAATGTAAAAAGGGAAGCCCAAAGCGGGCATGCAATTCAACTGATAATCGGAATCTTCTGCTGGAATTAGAATTGCAGCCAAGCCAGGAGAATTTTACTTGCATTGAGGAAATGTGCTTTCAAAGGCCCTGCCAGGCAATCAGCTCAGCACAGGGACCACAGCAGCCGTTCAAGCAAGGGCTGACTGTAGTGGACAGACACAGATGTCTCTCTCATTTAAACTGTATGGAATCAGCATCCTTCTTCCAAAATAAGGAAAGGGACCAGGGTGAGAAGCGCTCACAGGATACAGGGCTGTCAAAGGCTGGAGGTAGAATGCACACGCCAGGTCTGCGGGGACCTGGCATGCAGGTGCACTGGCCTCTATGAGGCCCCTCTTGACCTTGCACCTGGCTGAGTCTAGCACCCACCCCTTCCCCCAGTACTTACCCTCAGAGTTCCCTGGCTGAGTCAGGGAAGCTGTGCCAGGCATGGCTGCCTGGGAGACAGTCAGCTTGGAGTGAAAGAAACACGGGACACCATTTGTAATCAATGACTTTTATCTTTGAAAATGGAAGCAAGTGTTTTGACAGAACACGATGGCTGCTCTATAAGAGCCGATCTAGGAGTAATTCACTGTCCTCCTCTAGGATGTCACGGCATTTTAAAAAAGAAGACGAAGACAAAACAGGAAAGATAATCCGCAATGCTTCAGGTGCTTACTTTGAGCCTGGCTGGGTATCCATCCATTAAATACACCAGAAGCTACACGCTAAGGTCAGGGTAACTTTTCCTTGCTCTCCCTCTTTGCTTTGAACCACATTCCTTGCGGTGTTTCACTATCATCCACAGCAACTCTGTTCACTTATTTTGATGTCAGAATCTTAACACATTTCTCAATCTCAGAAATGAAGGTCCTTAGCAGATAACATTGATACAGAAATAATGTAGGTTTGACTATAAATCACTGTGATGATTTTGTGTTTCATTGTCCACTTCGACATTAGAAACACACATACAAACACAAAACCACATCAGACATTCAGATGCCCTGAAACTGGAGACAGCAAGCCTGCACTAACGGCTGCAAACAGGCAGCTCCTCTAGGTGCACTGCACCTGGCTGCTGCCACGCCCCATTGTCCTGCTTCCTGTCTATGCATGCCACACCAGCCCAAGGCCACGCCAGAGAGCTCCCTGCACGCTCGCCATGGATTGTATGGGTCACGTTCAGTCAGACACTTGGCCCTTTGCACACAGAGGTTCTTCCGGTCTGGCTCTGCAAATATGCAATCCGGGAACATGGAAATGGGGCAGGCCCCCAGCTAACATAGGAATGAGCAGGGGATCAGTGCTCAGTCTCCTGCCCCTTTGAGTCCATAGAGCCTCGTGCTTTGACACAGCCTCAGTGTGAGCTGGAGAGGCAGAGCAGGTTGGTCTGTGTGGAGGATACCAAGGGACACGTCTGTACACATCAGAATGACAGCAGAGGCCTGTGTTCCTGTTTCTGCTTCATTCTAGCCCAATCACCTCAGTCTCAACATTCACTAGCACCCTCTGGCCTCATCTTAAAGGGTGTGATTGGGGATGACATGGAGGAAGACAGGCGGAACTGGCTGGGAGCCCTGAGAGGTCACAGCAGACATGAAGAGGAAGGAAGGCAGGTGCTTTGGGTGTGAGGAGAGCTGCTTCTCCTCCAGCACAGCTCGGGGACAGCAAGGGTCAAGCAGAAAACAGAGGACTACCTGGCAAAGACTATCCTCCAGGCTCCCTGGTTTAGGCCCCACCACTACACTCGAGCTGGGCACACTGCTGAGATGGGCAGGAGGGGCACTCAGCAATGTGTGGTCCTCCTGTCCCGGGCACCCTTGTCAAGTACTGATTGAAGCCTGGACCATGAGTTTCAAAGTGATGAATGTGACAGATTCTGTGTGTAACAAAACTGCAGAAACACATGCTAGTTTGGGTTAGATTATAATCATCTGAAGCACAGGATCAAGCAAAATTCCATTCTGGTATAACCACCCAATTTCTAGAAAAGAGAAAGGAAAAAAAGGAGGAGATATGATTCGAGCTTTTTTTGATCAGAAGACTCAGGAATGAGGAGTGGTAATGTGGGTCCACATGATTTTTCAAGTCTTCCTTTTGTACAGTCATTAAGATGACCAGGTGTGTGCTGCAACTGAGCCAGCACCATGTGGCTACTGCTGATTGTTCTCAGATGAATGTTTATACAAAATAATATCTTCATTTAGTTTATAAACATACACAGTGCTGTCCCTTTCAAGGAAAAAAAAAAACACACACGAATACTGCAAAGTAGCAAAATACAAAGAAAAACAAGCTACTTTTGGTTTTGGCAACATTAAAAAAAGAAAAGAAATATAAAAAGCAATGTGGCATTGGTCCCTAGTCATTAAAAAAAAAAAGGTTCTTGGGCACGACACTGAATCAGAATTGTTTTGTCTTCTAAAATTCAGGATATCTGGGACTTTAAAAGTAGCACTTTTGTCTTTTAAAAGTTCAACAAGTCACATAACACTTAAAACATCAAAAAAGCTTTCTGATAAAAAGCTCAGCTTTGTTCTTGCAAATTTGGGAGACGAATTGAGTTCTTACTGGAATGCGGCCTATCGCTGGCTGACAAATCTGAAATGGAATGTCTCCAAATGGCAGTGCCTCCCTCTCCGCCCTCCCTAGGACCACACCAAAGACCAGCTACCAAGCACAAGTTCTTGCTCCCATTTTTGGAGGGGTGGAGGTGGGACCTTCAGGCTGCTATCTTCGCCATCTGCTGTTCTAACTTGGAAATACGCTCGTCTTGATTGCAGATTGTGTCTTTAATAGATTTGATTTCTTTTAAAATTTCATCCAACTTGGCTTCGTTTTGCTAAGAAAGCAAATGAAAAGGGGGCAGTGACTAAAAAACAGTAAACAAAGTTCAACACAGTTCTGATTATAAGACTTAACATATTCTATTTTGCAGATGGCAAACCATAATCTCCACATTGGAAAGACAAGTCAAATCCAACTGCCTTGTGAGACACAACTGAAGCTGGCTGAAGCACCAGAAACCCCATGCGGAAACAACTGTGTCACACGGAGGGCCAAGCTACTTCTGGCCCCTGTGCCTGTGGACTCAGCCAGGCACATATTATCTCAGGTGGAAAACTGTAGGGCAAGACTGCATCCTTGAGGCCACCCTACATCCCAACCACCCCACTTGCTCCATCACTCATAGTCGGTGACTGAGCAGGGTGAGTGACGCTTTCAAAGGCTGCAGAGCTCCCTGACTCTCTGAGGAGGGTCTTGGAAGTGAAATCCCTGCCTGTCTGCTGATTCTTGAAGAGAGAGGACTGAGCCTTTCCCACTTGGAGCAGATTCTTTTGGAAACCTCACAGTCACCAAAATCCACAGAGCTGGCTCCTCGCTCACGGCCCAAAGTATCAGCTCCTACAGGTATTCTGCCTCTCCGTTTCTCTTACCTTCTCAGGAGCAACTCACCCTCTTCCCCTCTAGACCCTGGACTTCCCAGCTCCAGCCTCTCAGGGCCCATCTACTGGCCCCCATCCCTCCACAATGGCCTCTGCCAAGTTCATCTTTGCTGCTAGCCCCCGACACCACCAGATCACTGAGAAACGCCTGAACATTCCTACCACTTCCTCTCTCCAGGATTCCTTCTCTCCCTAGCTCCTGTGACCCTGGCACCGCCATGTCAGACTTCAATCAAACCACAGAGGGGTTTGGGAAAGTTTAAAAAAAAACCTGCCAGGCATGGTGGCACACACCTGTAATCCCAGCACTCAGGAGGCTGAAGCAGGAGAATCACTGCAAGTTTGAGGTCAACTGGGCTACATAGTGAGTTCAAAGTCAGCCCAAACTGCATAGTGAAACCCTGTTTCAAAAAGACAAAAAAAGTAGCCGGGTGTGATGGCGCACGCCTTTAGTCCCAGCTCTTGGGAGGCTGAGGTAGGTGAAGCGTTGTGAATTCGAGGCCGGCTTGGGCTACAACGCGAGCACAAGGCCGGCCTGAGCTACATAGTGCGATCCTGTCTCAAAAAACTAGGGCCGGGAGTTTGGCTCAGTGGCTTAAGCTCCTGCCTGGCAGGTGCGAGGTTGTGAGTTCAATCCCCAGTGCCAAAAAAAAAAAAAAAAGAGAGAGAGAGAGAGAGAGAGAGAGAGAGAGAAACCACAAAGCTCCTGTTCACTCTCAGAGATGGTGGGAGACTGGCATCTACACCAATCATTATAAAACCCAGAGTTCTAGGAAACAAGCATGGCCAGAAACTCACTGATTCACCTGCCCTAGGACTTTCTCACATGCAGCATGTGGGATCATTTACCGAAAACGCCTGTGTGTCACCTGGGTCAGGACTCACGGCCCTGGGTCATTCAGGACTTTCTAGAGGAAAAGGCCTGAGCCAGCCAAGCACATCCCTTAGTCTCCTGCACTCCTTACCATGCTGGCTGTGTCTGTGCTTTTCTTGGGGATGGTGATCAAGTCACACTTCTTGTTTGCAGCAGGCTTGCTGTCTAGAATGTTCTTCTTGACTACTTTTAGATCCCTGTTTTTCCCTGGAATGTATCCATGCTTCAAGGAGATGAGGATTGGATCAGCATTCTTCCCCTCAAACCACTCTTCAGCCTCCAGGGCAGCTTCAGGCCCTGCTGTGTCAGGATATAGGTCATCTTGGAAAAGGTCAGACTGCAAGAGACATTTGGGGAAACCTTCTGTAAGGATGAAAACAAAACGTATGGTTTTCTTTCTTTTTTTTTTTGTAATACAAATTACCTAGAAAACTGGGGACTCACCTTCCTGGGAACAGTCATGATAATAGGCTCACACTTTCTCTCATGAAGCTTGAAAAATCTTCAAAGGGAAAATAAGCAAAGTTACATGAAGTGAAATATGAGACTGAATAATAGAATTAAAAACTACTTTTGTACAATGGAACATGGGAAATGAAGCGCTGCTTTTCCCATCACCTATCTGAGCCACTCTGGAAGTGGTAGGACTTAGTTTCCCATTTTACAAATGAGAAAAACTGAGGCTGAGAGTACCTGTGCTAGGCAGGTTGGAGACAAGAACCATGAATAGAGGTCAAACTAATTATCTGCGGGCAGACTGACTACAGTGGAAATGGCAACACTGGTAATGAGTTACTTTTGAAAAAGTTACCTGTCACCAGAGAGATCACACATCCTAATCTATGCCCTGGGTGCTAGGTATTCTACCAGTTGGAGGTAGCTGAACATCTGTTAAGTATAAACACGATTAATCCCAGCACTCGGGAGGCTGAGGTAGGCGGAGCGTTGTGAGTTCGAGGCCGGCTTGGGCTGCAACGCGAGCGCAAGGCCAGCCTGAGCTACATAATGCGACCCTGCCTCAAAAAAACCAGGGCCGGGAGTTTGGCTCAGTGCCTTAAGCGCCAGCCCTGGCAGGCGCGAGGTTGTGAGTTCAATCCCCGGTGCCGGGAAAAAAAAAAAAGTATAAACACGATTTTTAAAAAGGAAAAGAAAGCAATCCTAGGAAGAAAGACTTTGGCATCCAGGCAAACCACATCATGGAAAACGTGAAATTATTCAAAATACGGGAAGAGAGGGAATATAAAGCAACTATGATCTTATGGAAGACGGCAAAAAAATAGCTTTCATGGTGGGGGTGGGGGTATAAAATTCTCTTTTTCATCTTACAACAAATCAACCAGAAACTACTTATGATGAAAGTGATAAGGGCAAGCCAAGGATGGGCAATGACCTAGAGTTCTCTTGAGTTCCCGACAAGACATGCAGGCCTATGAGGCTCTGACCACACCGCCAGGAGGGGCAGCTGGCGTGCAGGGAAGAGCCCAGCAGTCAGGTGTGGGTGCTGCCGGGGAAATGAGCCTGGGCTCAGGCGAAACAGAAACTGAGCCCCACTCTGCTTGGTAAAGGTGCTTATAAAACAGTCATTAATACCCAGTCACTATTTAAACAGAAAGAGTCACAGACAAAGCAAAAACATTTTTAAAACCTGATTAATGAGAACTCTGCAAGCAGCATGGATGTGTAAAGGATTGATTTCCAGCTCTACTACTACAACCTCTGAGGGCAGGACAACTTCCCCAAGCCTCAACTTTCTCATCCTTAAAATGGGGACAAAAATAACACCTACTTCCAAGGGACTGTTATGAGAAGTCAAAGTCACACAGCATGGTTAGCACAGAGCCCAACGTACAATCAATGCTCGACAAAGGAAGTATCCTGTGTTCCCAAATAGTCCATGTAACCTTAAATTCAGATTCAATCTGTTTTGAATCTGATTATGTTCACAATTTGATTATGTTCACAATTTAAAATTATCTGTGACAGTTTCATTACTCTAGTTATTTTTTAAAGTAATATTAATAAGGGCTTTAAAAATCCCTTTATTATTATTATTTTTAAAAATGTATCAATTCTTAATCACATGACTGGCACAGCAAACTTTTTGTGGCGTTGTTTTAATGCTAGGGATTGAACCCATACAAACTTTAAAGTGCACATAAACTTCACGTCACGTTAACGCGTGATATGATGACCTATCTAACAGTGTGGTGCTAGTCTGCTGTTTTAAATGGTCAGTGGCGACTGAGTCTCATGAAGTATCTCCTGTTGACTACTGTGAAAAAAAAGCACATTCCCCTTAGAAGTTCATTAGTATTACAGGATATAAAAAACAGTACAGCCGCAAAAACTGTGTAACACAGCAGAACTTGCTAAATCAAGCTAACCTCATACCCTATTGCAAGATCACTGGCTTGTCTAGCTTAGGGCCAGCAGGTCCACAGTCCTGTGTAGAACCTGATCCTTAGCCCCTCAGGTTGGAAACTCACCCCTTTCCTATCCAAGAGCCAGGTTCTCACCTGCTTATCCACCAGAGAACATATGCTGCAGCCTCAGCTTATAGTCAAGAGCCAAGGTTTCACTATTTCAGTGAGTGTGCAAGACACCTCAGCTATGCCCCTTAACTGCTACACTTGTGGTTGAATGGGTAGGAAATAAGGTATTAATTCCATGCCACACACAAGGGTAGACAGTACTTACTACTCGTCTGGTATGGCATGGATGGTACAAGCAGCTGAAATATTTTAATACACTGAATCTTTACCTGGCAATCTCACATTTGTTAACATCAAGTCCCCTCTTGGGCATGTAACCCATCCCTCTCTGAGGCTCCTTGCTGCTGAATGTGTTGAGGTAGTGGACATATGGGGATTCATCCGTGATCTCAAAATAGCGGATACTACTGTCACCCTATAAGAAATCAGAGACAAATGAGTGTTTAATGTTAACTGAAACAGCTGGTTTAGGTGGGTGTCTCCTTCCTCTATAATCCCAGCATTAATGGGACTTCAGTAGCTTACCTTTTATTCCTCATACACACACACAGGCTTGCCTAAGTAGATAACAGTTTCTTTCCCTCAAAGATTAATCCCTGACTACTTAGCAGTCACCCAGCAGGCTTTTAAATGGTCTCCTGTGTCTCCTCCTAAGGACTCTAATTTTATTCTCCTAAGGAGTATTGCTGGGAGTATAACTGCTGATTTAAGGATTTGCTCGCTGGCCAGGTCAGCATCACTGACAGATCTGAGGGCATTAACAGCAGCCAATCAAATGACAAGAAAAAATGAGATTTTTCTGATTAAGAGACCTCAATTTTTATATCCTTTAACTTCAGAAAGGAGTTTTAACTGGCATGTATAAAATTTTACAATTACCTTGTTTAAAATGGTCAGATTTTTTGGAGACCTGAAGCCTGAGATACATACTACTCTAAGTATAAATAACTATTACACAGTTACACCAACCTGAACGAGACAATCCCATCTCGGAAAGAAAACACACACATGCACGTTATGTACACACATGCACACACATGCATACACACGCACACACAAAAGACCTAAAGAGCTAGGCAGTATTAGCTCTAACAAGGTTCTTCTTCTCACAGTTTGCATTTGTTTTAACCGTTTAAAAATTTAAAGCAATAAAAAAGAGCTACACACCTACAGTCATTTTCTGTACACCCAAATAATTTCCCCTTTTGGGTTAATACTCTCTGGGTAAACTGTTCCTTTTGTTTGATGTAGTCTATGGCAACAATGATAAGGCTTATGTACTTAACAGTGCAATGAAGTGACTTTTAAGGAAATAGACAAGCTTTCAGATTATAATTAATTGACCTTAAAAATGCAAAGCAGCTCTGCAGCATGCTCTGTCAACTGTGAAAAGGAGAACAGCACTGGTAAGCAGCTACCTAACAAGATTGGGGACCACATTAAAAGCTCCTTTTTTATTAATTCATTTATTTCAACTACAAAAAGTTTTTAGGAAAACTGAATCTACAAAAGAGTAAGGAATTTTGAGGTTACCACCTATAACATAGAAATAATAATAATAGTAAAGCTACCAATGGTGTATTAAGTTGAGGTCATAAGGCAAGAGGAAGGTGTTTTGAGTTCACATTAACACCTTCCTGTAACAGCAGTCACCCCCAAAACTTCAGTCAGGCTATGTATCTCCAAGCCCTAACCCTGAGCCCCAGGAACCAGAACCCTCTGGAGAGTTTCTGAGGCCTCAAAAGGTCCCATCCATCGAGGAGCTTCTCTTTATAAGCCATGGCACAAGGTCCATTAGATGTGGCAAACCTGTTACCCATTCCTAATACTAATGCAGATGGATCTAAAAATCACCAGTCGCACAGCACTACTAGGTGAAAACAAGACACCAGCATGTCCTAGTGCTCTCAGCAGAGTGCCTTAAGTGAAGACCTCCCTTGGCATATGTCCCCACACGTAGCCCAATCCTTGTCTCAGTCAAAAGTGCTGAGTACACCATGTTATTATTACACAATAGCTGGTCCAGTCTCAAGACATACCAAAATCATCTGTCTTCATTTATCTCAATTTACCACACAAATAAATCAGACAAATTAAAACATTTAAATATGATACATGTCCATCTTCTAAATCTCTAGAGGACAAATATTTCCCTTTACAGGATTCAATTTAATATCAAATACCACAATTGCAGTTTACCTTTCCACATAAGTAAATGATACTGGTGTCAGGATCATAGAAAGGTAGCAACACCCCATTACTCGTGTCCATTTCATGAAGAGCAATTGGTTCTTGCATATTTTTCTGAGGAAAAAATATACATATGTACACACCTTAAAAGACAAACTTTTGTAACTTTATTATACATTCTGTAACTAAGTGAACCATTTTCCCAGAATAATCTAAAATTTGGATAATGCCCATATAATCTTCATACATAAAAATACCAATAGGGATCAAACTGATGAAAAATTATGCTGATCTGACACCATAATTAATGCACACATTTGTGTGATTCCATGACAAAAAGCACTCTTTTCCATTTCAATTTGCTTTTTTAAAAGTACCTTTTCTCATTATAAATAAATATATACATATATTTTAAAAATTCAGAGACATAAAGCACATGAAAGTCAGCCCAAATGTAATCCCAGCACTCAGGAAGCTGAGGCAGGAAGATCACCGTGAGTTCAAGGACAGTACATAGCAAGATCCTGTCTCCAAAAATAAGGGGAAAGTCAGCCTGCATGTCATAACTCCAGTCTGGGTGGCACAGAGTATTAGCATTTTGACCCTACACGCTTGGTGTTGTACGGTGTTTGGTCTTACCACACTTTGGTATGATACACATACAAAATTGGAACTACACCATCTATACAGTTGAGGTTTTTTTCCCCACTTATGGTAATTATAAACATTTCCCCAAGCAAGACTATTTTTTTTAAAGGTTTTTTGAGACAGGGTCTTGCTCTGTAGGCTGGCCTTGAACTTACTACGTAGCCCAGGCTGGCCTTGAACTCATGGTAATCCTCGGGCTTCAGCCTTCCAAGTGCCAGAATTACAGGCTAGCACCACCATGCCAGCTAGCACTATTTTGATTTAGACATTTGATCAGTGTTTATGAAATGAAAGTTTATACCTTATGTTCCAAATCTAAAATGCTGAATTTTTTGCATATTCTTTTTTTAAAAAAATACAGTCAATGTAGACCTCTTGGGAGTATCAAGTCTTCAGTGAGGCCATGAACTTCATATCCAATTTAAGATAGCAGGAGTCTGTAAAACTACACAAAGACCCCTATAATCCACTACTAACCCAGGAACCAGTTCAGAACAGAGAGAAAGCAAGCTCAAGTGAAAGCAAGCTGGAAGGAAGGCAGGGAAGAGGCCTACCGGATTCCAGAGCGCCAGTTGCCGTTCGCTCATGCGGCTGAAGCCAGTGGTGAAGACGTTACCATCTGCCAGGAAGATGGCCCTCATGGGCCGAGCTCCTTCATGTGCTTTCTCCTTCTCCTGGGAGAGTGAGAGCAAAGAGGCACATTGAATATATTCAAACTGCATGAAGAAACGTGGATGAGGAAACTCAACTTTACCTCACATGCAGTCTGTGTTCCCCTATGCAGGTAGTCAGTGTCAAGCACCCCTCTTCCTTCCCACGTGAGGAAACACATCAACATTAAGTGATGTGGTCAAGGTCCCCAGCTAGTTAGCAAGCAAGAGCACCAGAACTGGACTCAAAAACCTGACTCCTTCCAACACAGCCTGCTGCTAATCAAAGTCCATGCTCTGCAAATAGAACATATACAAGAACTCTACCAAGTGTTTTTTCCTAAGAGGTAAAGAGGGTTAAAAGCTGGGTACAGCCTACAATTTCTACTAATAATCTAGGACACACAGAAGCCTGGTCTAGTTTACCCCTTCCTTAACCTCATTCATTTAATCAGAGTGCACTAATATCCACACCTTGGGAAATGCTCGGTGAAAACAGACGCCACAGGACCAGGTAAGCCACCAATGCTCATGAGCACTAGCCCGGATGCTTACCCAACCCTTTAGATATAACACTGTCAAAGGCCACAGGCATCCCAGGAAGGCATCAGGGCACAGATGAAGTGAGGCATTCTTGGATTCGACACTTGGCAGTTTCAATCCTGCCTAAAAACCCACCCCATCTTTGATTGGGGTATGTGATTTTGCTAAGGCCCAGCCACTGTGGCAGAAATTAAGACACTGAGCCAAGGAAACAATGGTTGCAGATCTGAAGGCACTTCAGCAATCATTTGGGGCACAGTGGGGAATCTGCTCATTGACAGTCAGTACTAAGCCCCATGACCAGGAATGGAGTTTGATTCAGTTAATCCAAACTTCTAAACTCGTTCTGATTTTTTTTTTTTTTTTTTTTGGTCTTTTTGAGACAAGGTCTCACTATGCACTTCAGGCTGGTTTTGAGCTCACTTCGTAGCTCAGGCTAGCCTCGAACTTGCAACGATCCTCCTGCCTCAGCCTCCCAAGTGCTGAGATTACAGGAATGCGCCATCGTGCCTGGCAAAACTTTCAAATTCTTAAGGATTGATAAAAACTATCTCTCTGTATTGCTTGGTAAGGAAGAAGGGAGAATTGAGTCAAGGCTGGAAATATATAACTCCAGAAAGAAATGTGATGGGGACAGTCAGAAGCCTGTATAAGTTTTTCTCTTCAGTTTGCATCTGTGCTTGGCAAGGGTCCAATGGCCAGAACTGCTGCCTGCTTTAAAAACAGGGAGTTCACAGATACCGAAGAGCTACAGCTACTGGGAGAATACTTACAGCAACAATCTCTTGTTTCCTGGGATCAATTACTCTCACTTTCTTGTCTTTGGAAGCTGTGCAGATCAGACTCCCATTCCGGTTCCAGCTCACGTTGTAAATCATGTCTGAATGCATGTCATCCAAGTTTATAAGGGCTTCACCTGTCCCCACATTCCAGATGATGATGGCATTATCACAGCCTGAAACAAGCAAAACCAATCCACCAGAGATTACAAACACCTGTGTGACAACAGTCTGAGAAAACTATAAACACCAGGAGGGCATTTACAACTGCACAGAAAAGAAGGTGCCAATGAGAAGGAGCTCTACTAACGAGGAGACTGAAGTGACAAGAAAAAGATTTGTATAAAATAGAAATATGAAAAGGAAAACAGAGCTTGCTAAATTTCAGTTCATATGAAGCAACCAAATAGACAAAAACAACTACGCCAAAATTGAATCTTTTTTTTTTTTTTCCAGAGTTTACTGGGCTGCTGGACCTGAGTCATTTCAAGTTTCCTTTTCTAGTAAATCAAGCATCAGAATGAATATAGCAGCTTATTTCTTTTCTAAAGAACTCTGGATGGCAAACATTCAAATCAGTGATGCTGTGACACATGGCCTCAGTATAGGAAAGCTGGTAAATTACAACAATAGAAGGGAGTGCAAGGACTGACCCACTGGCTCCCCACAGATCTTACCTTTAAAAGGGGAGAAAAACAGCCTAAGAGTGGCTTGGATCATGGTGAGAACACTCAGGTAGGCATGTAGATTCAGCAAATGGTGCCTAAAGAGGCCCATAACCCTTCAGCTGATCAACTCCACCCTTCCTTCCTTTGAGGCTCTGCCCTTTAAAGGAGCATGGGGTACACCTATAATTCCAGCACTCTGGAAGGCTGAGGTAGGACAGTATCAAATTTAAGCCCAACTTCAACAACTTAGCAAAATCCTGTCTCAAAAAAGAAAAAAGGGCTAGGACGTAGTTCAGTGCAAAGGTTCTGGGTTCAACCTCCACTTCTAGGGCCAAAACAAAAGGATCATGTGTTGCTTTCAGGACATCAGTTCAAGGATAAAGCAAAACAAGGGAAAGATGGTGAATTCTTGCCAATAAAACAATGTTGTAAGTGCTTTAGAAAAATTAGCCACTAATATATATAATACTGTACACAAGTTACCCAAGGGCAACTGCAGAACCTAACAGTACACAAAGTTGGAGCTAAACTCAGGGGTAGAGAACTAACCCTTCCTCGGCCTTGTTCCTCACAGGCAAACAGGTAACTTCAGCTGCTGCAGGTCGTTTATATAGTCTTAGAATATGCAGAACACTGCAGTCCACCATTCTCCTCTGCTTGTGAAAGAGAATATGAGCATTCTGCTGCTGACATCCTAGGTGTGACCTAGATGAGGAGGGCAGCAGGAAATTTTCCACAGTGGAATTCCATCTCTGGAATTTTTTCCTCTTATCAGGCTGAGATTCTAAGTAAATGAGAATTCTCAATTATAGCTTTTCAATGGTTATAAAAAGCAGTATCTGATGTAGTTTTTGCAAGTAGTTGGTGATTTCAGTAGGTACTTGGCATTAACTTTTTATTTAACTCACTACAAATCAAAACACTCTTTTTTTGAGTTAAAAACTGACTTGTCTCTCTCTTTTTTATTGATAAGGAATTAGACCTTTAAAAATTCTACCACCAGCCGGGCGTGGTGGCGCACGCCTTTAATCCCAGCACTCGGGAGGCTGAGGTAGGTGGAGCGTTGAGTTCGAGGCCCGCTTGGGCTACAACGCGAGTGCAAGCCTGACCTGAGCAACATATTGCAACCCTGCCTCAAAAAACCAGGGCCGGGAGTTTGGCTCAGTGGCTTAAGCGCCTGCCCTGGCAGGCATGAGGCTGTGAGTTCGATCCCCAGTGCCGCAAAAAAAAAAAAAAAAAAAAAAAAAAATTCTACCACCAAGCCAAGTATGGTGCCACATACCTGGAATCCCAGCACTCAGAAGGCCAGCCTGGGCTACCTAATAAGTTCGAGGCCAACCTGAATTATATAGCAAGACCCTGCCTCAAAAAAACAAAAGATAAACAAAAAAAACCTATCACTAATACAGTACTAGAATAAACCATTATTAAGATATAACTTACTTAGGGTACACCTGATGCAGTGGTGGCGAACCTACAGCATGCAGGCTGCAGTGGGTACACACAGCCCTTTCTGTTGGCTCACCAGCCAAGTCACCCCAGCAACCGAGTGTTGAGCAACCAGATAACAACTGTTTTTTCCTTAACTAAAACCTCAGTATTCAGGGTTAACTGCAGTATTGGCACTTTGCAATAAGTAAGTCGGTTTTGGGTTGCAGTTTGGGCACTTGGTCTCAAAAAGGTTCACCACCACTGCCCTAATGTATACTTAGATAAGTTTTGACGAATGAACGTAATCACGTAGCCACTGCCATAATCAAGACATAGAACATATCTATCACTCCCAAAGTTCCTTAGTGCCCTCTCTATTGCTTCTATGTTAAAAAAAAAAAAAAACTCTCAAGTTTTAGACACAGGAAGAAGTTTCTATAGGATAAACTTGGAAAGTGATCAAGTGAGAAACTAGTAAGCACACTAAGACAGACAAAAGCATTCCTTACAGTGCTAATAGTGAATATCAGACACAGTATCAATGTCCAGAAATAGGTGACTGATTACAAAAAATTGAGGTCTATTCACACAATGGTCTACATTGGAGTCATTAAAAATGTATCTAATAGTCACATTTAATAGAAGGAACATTTAATGGCATATGAGAAGGATCATAGTGCACCACTAACTGCAAAAGGTAGGCCACACATAAAGTGTACAAAGCCATCTATATTTTTGAAAGTGCACTTCACCATGGTTTCCTAATGCTCTTTTAAGAAATACAACACGTAGCTCAATGATAGAGCACCTGTGTGGAAGCCATGGCTTTGATTCCCAGCATCACAAAAATGAACAAAGACGCAGAACACACATTCAAAACGCATTTGTTGTTCCCCTCCAATAAGAAGGGCCAAGAGAAGCAAAAGCCTGGGGCAAGGAGGGATCTCTGGAGCCACTACCTGCACTAAGAAGTACGTTGCGTGCTGTTGGATGCCAGGCCACGATACCAACTCTCTTTGAATGGCCTTCTAAGATCACCACAGGTTCAGTCAGGGAAAGGGTGAGTCCATTTTCTGGAATCTGCCATACCTGTTGGAAAAGGAAGGAAGATGATCCATATGAAACCTATCACCTTTTGTTACCACCTTAGCTGTGACCATCCGGTTTGCAGATTTGCTCTGCCTAATCAAACATACAATGATATTCAGTGAAAAGCACTTCACATTTCTGTGAAATGGCTGTACAGTAAAATGCAGCATGATATCACAAAGATCAGAATATCAATAAGGCACTGGGCATGGTGGTATACATATGTAATCCCAGCACTCTGGGAGACTGGGCAGGCGGATCACAAGTTTGACCCCAATCTAGGCAACTTAGCAAACTCTGTCTCAAAGGATAAAGCTGGGAATGGTGATGCACACTCAGGAGGCCGAGGCTGGAGGATCATTGTGAGTTTGAGACCAGCCTGGGCTACAAAGTGAGTTCAAGGCAAGCCTGAACTGCATAGAGAGACCCTGTCTCAAAAAACAGGGCCAGGAATTTAGCTCAGTGGCGTAAACACCTGCCTGGTAGGTGTGCTTGATTTTAGTGCAGATGTGAATCAAAACCACAAGATACCACATCACATACCCTAGGATAGACAGAAACAAAAAGACACATAACAAGAGCTGGCAAGAATATAAAGAAATCAGAGCCTTCACACAGTGCTGGTGGGGTACAGTCACTCTGGGATATAGTCTGGCAGTTTCTCAAATGATTAATCATGTGGTTATCATGTGACCCAGGATTTCTATTCCTAGGGATACATCCAAGAGGAATGAAATATATGTCACACAAAAATTTGCAAGAAGGGTGGTACATGCCTGTAATCCCAGCACTCAAGAAGCTGAAGCAGGAGGACTGCCATGCTGAAGCAGGATAGCCAGCCTTGGCTACACAGTGAGTTCAAGATCAGTCTGAACTGCATAGCGAGACCCTACCTCAAAAAACCAGACACACACACACACACACACACACACACACATACTGCATGAAGAATGCTCATAGCAGTGTTATTCATAATAGTGAAATAGCCAAGAGTTAAGAACAACCCAAGTGTCTGTCTATGGATAAGTGGCTAAACAAAATGTGACATGCTTGTACCGTGTGATACTATTGGGCCACAAAGAATGAAGCACTGGTACCTGATACAACATAGAAGAACCTTGGAAATGGGCTAAATAGAAGAAACCAGACATAAAAGGCTACACATTATAGGATTCTACATGTGGAAAATATCTGGAATAGGGAAAAACAGAGGGATAAGGAGAGTAGTGGTGGCTTATTATTGGATAGCAGGGGAAGAGGCAATAGGTAAAGGATATAGGTTTAATTCATTCATTCATTTTGGGCTTTTTCAGACAGAGTCTCACTATGTAGTTCAGGCTGACCTTGAACTAGTGTCAATCCTCCTGCCTCGGCCTTCCAAGTGCTAGGATTACGGGTGTGTGCCACCATACCTGGCTTAGGGCTTCTTTTAGAAATGATAAAAATATTCGAAAATTGTGGTGATGGTTGCACTTACTTGCGAATATCCTAAAAATCTGTGAATTGTAAACTTTAAATGGGTGAATTCTGTGTGAATTATATCTCAGTAAAGCTGTTTTTCAAAAATGCTCTTGAGTGGTAAGGACATGTGAAGAGTCACCATATCCTAACAGGACAGGCCTGGATGCACGGGGAAAAGGGGAGTGAGAAGGCATCCAAGGGGAAGGAGCAAGGGTGTCTGCTTAATCATGGAATATCACAAATTTACAAGCTGAGAAGCAGTCTGCTGAGAAGAGGACTGAGTTAGAGGTGAGGTGAACAGCAGCAATCCTCCTCACCAGATATTACAAAATAGTTAAGTTCATGAAAAGGCTGAAGTTTAAAATGATTACACTCTTGGGCCCAGGATATAGCTCAGCGGCACAGTGCCTGACTGACTGGTGAGCTCAAGGTGGTGAGTTCAATTCCCAGTACCAGAAAAAAAAAAAAAAAAAAGATTAGCTTCTTACATATGAGAATTAAAATAAGTAAATTTACCATCACCAAAGGATTTTAAGGAATTACTTCACAAAAAATGTTAAACTTGCCCATGAGAAATCATTTAAACAGTAGAACAAGAAACAGAATTTCCCTTTGTGGGGATTTTTAAGCAGAGAAACAACCGCTTAGTGGAGGGCAGAGCTCTGGACTAGAAGAGTATTTAAGGTTCAGTTGTTTTGGTGTCCTGTGAAAAATGAGAACAAAAAGTCTGCAGTCTGAAGAGGGGAAAAAAACATGAGCTGAGTGATGAGCTCATTGTTCTACTCAAGTTAAATATAACCTTTTATGCAAATCATGGCAAAATAAACTTGTCTTTTGAGGACCCAAGTCTAGACTTCACCTGACTGCCCTGGAACCACCACAAATTTTACGCAAGGCAGGTGTGAACAAGCACAGAGGCAAAAAGACAATTTCCCTGCCTCTGCTTTTCCCTCACCCAGTCCCGTGCCCTTCCTGCTAAGCAGATTCTGAACCACGCCCCATTCCCCCAGGAGAGTGTGGGCAACTGCTTCCCCTTCAGCACAACATACCTGCTTTCATCCTCACATGCATTGCTCTTATTTAAGGATTTATGATTAGCAAAACAACCCTGAATTGAACTTGACTATTTAAATATAAAGGAGGATTGAAATTTTGAACAGAACAAACAGAAAACAATGGCTACTGATTTGATCAAAGCATGAAGTCAGCAAGGAAACAACTATGAAATGAGGCTTCAGTGACTCAACAGGAAACGCATTTTGAAAGATGGTTCTGACCAAGGCTTAGAACTAAAAGAGTGGTAATACCATCTGCCATCTCCAGATGGCACTCTAACCATGGGAAGCTGGGACTCTTTCAAGGCCTGTAAAACATCTGCCTTTTTTTTTTTTTTTTTTTTTCCTGTGGCACCAGGGATCGAACTCACAACCTCGCACAGGTGCTTAAGCCACTGAGCCAAACTCCCGGCCCTGTTTTTTTGAGGCAGGGTCGCACTAAGTAGCTCAGGCCGGTCTTGCGCTCGCGTTGTAGCCCAAGCCAGCCTCGAACTCACAATGCTCCTTCTACCTTAGCCTCCCGAGTCATCTGCCTAACTTTGACCAGGGACTACATACTGCACTAAAGCTTTCCAAATTTTCAAGGAGGTGTGAAGTGATGGAAGCTGTGGTTATAACCAACCTTTCCATCCTTAAATATGAAGGCAGAAACAGTACTCATAACAGGTCCTCACTTTTTCCTTTCTCTAACTTCTCTTCTAGGCATTTATCACTTGAATTGACAGGAAACTTTAACGGTAGAGCAAAACATTTATTATATAATTTTTAAATGAGAACAAACTATTCCTTTTTACCATATTTTCTGCAGATTTAATGGTTTCTTCCATTAAGTTTACTAAGACACTTATTTTTAATACCTTGGTTACACATTCAAGCAACACATTTATTGAGTAGCCACTATAAGGCAGGTTTGGCGATGGGTAATTAAACAAAGACCCTGCTCTGGAGGAGTTAATGGTCTAACAGAAAGCAGAAGGCTTCCATTAGATTGAAAGGTAAAGGCAGAAAATAGGAGTGGTATGAACAGTTAAAGAGTAGACCCTGGAGTCAGGTGATCCCTGGTTCAAATCCTGCCTGGGCAACTTATTGTGATGATTCTGAGCAAAAAAGTAACTGAAACATAAATCCCAGCTAGGTTGCTAAAAGGATTAAGTGACTTAGGAAAGCCCTAGAACACAGCCTTGCACCAAATAGTACCTTCCAAATTGTGGACAAAGTCTGCAGACTAAACCTGTTAAGATGGGCTCTACCCAGACTGGGTACGAAGTCCGCTTCTGCCACATACTAGCAGTGTAACTTTGGTATATTCATCTAACCTTTCTGGGCCTTAAATTTCCACATCTATAAGTTGGAATAATAATGAACTTGTCCTCAGTGGGGTCACTGAAGATTAATGTAGTAACACAAACCTAACACATGTAGAACAGTGCCCAGCATGAGGCAGACACTCAGTAAGCGTTAGCCACTGTTATTTCTTATATTACTCACTAGGAGACCACGAAGTATAACCAAAGTGGGGCCCGTGTCAGTTGCGTGCTGAATGAAAATGCAAGTGTCACCAGTTACCTCCTTGCTGACTAAGTGTGGTCCATGCAGGTAGGTTCTATGAGGAGAGATGACCTCAAAGATGAAGAGGAGTGACAGGAAAAAAGAAAATCAAGTAACCCATTTCAAAATAAGCAGTACAGGTGAAGAAAGCAATGTTTTAAAAAGTGTGGGCAGCCTCTAAACAATGTCTCAAAAAGGCTGGCTGAAGGGTTAGCAGGGAAGAGGCACCAGACTCAAAAGATAATGCTATAGGCTTGGGGACTGGAAGTGCACAAGGACGTGACTGAGCAGGTCTGCGAAACAAAACAAAAACACAACAGAATCCTAGGGTCTGCTGGTAAATAAAGATGGTGTTGTTCTCCACTGTGGACTATGGGAAAGAGCTGTAAGTCTTTCTACACTAAGTACATACATCCTCTGACTGATGCCCACAGGACTGTTTCTACATGGCTCTCTGTCCTTTTTAGGGTTGTATACTACTTCTGGGTAATGGCCTGTCCGTGTAGACTGAAGGTCTTGCCTCCTGCAGCTCAGGGCCAACAAAGAGTAGAAAGTGACCCTTAGTACATGTCTAATCTTATGCATAATCTGAGACACTGGTCTGGGTGCCAGAAGGTTCGAGCTCCTATTAGAGCTGGGACATAATGAGCCATGCTAGTATTAAAAGAGACTGCACTTCTGGGATCCTCCACTTCTTTGCTTGATACTGAGGACAGCAACAACTTATTTTGCAGACGGTTACTCAAACGGTCAAATGAGCTCTAACACATGTTGCACAGTACTGCCCTACTGGGAAATACTACCAATAAGAAGGAGCACAGGCTTTGGAGCAAGAAAGATCAGGTTGTGGGTGTACCTCTTATCAGTCATGTGAGCTCTGATGAAACTGTCACTCTGTGAGCATTGCTTCTAAGTTATAATGGGTCACACTCCTGCCTTTAACTGTGCTGCTAAATGATTAAATACAAGCACACACATAAAGACTTGGAACAATGCCTAGCAAAAGAAGTGTCTATTCTGTGCTCATGATTACTCTTCTTGCTGTTACTATGACCACTATGACCCTGCATGTGTTGTTAGGTCTGAACATCAGCATCTCCTGCAATGAGCCTTGTCTTCAAATTAATTCAGCACTGTGCTCAACTAATTAATACTAATTTACATCCAAGATATCCTATGTGTGAAAGCTCTAGTTTATGTCTAGGCCAACTAGCATAGTGAGGACAAACCAAATCTCTGCACAGTCCTAAGAGCTTCTCTGTTCTGTGGCTGTAGACTCGTAGTCTAATACCAATCAGTTTTCTGAAAAACATGCAATGTTTGGGGAGGACAACAGGCACAAAACATCTCCACCATGTCCAGAGTGGGCATGCCAGCATAGCCCTGCCCCTCCCACTTCAAAAAAATAATACTGCTGTTTGTGTTCCTGAAATTTTCTATTTGGACAACACATTACTATGGCAATGTTCTGTTTTGTTTTGAAAGAAAGGACAAAAACACAATCAGTCCCAAGGGCTTCCAGATGAAAAAGTGAATCAATCACTGAAAACCCATCAAGGTTCTGGAAAAAAACAACTTCAAGCACATGTTCTCAACTACTATACCACTGGCATCCTTTTCACATGTGAAATTGTGGAAAAAGGACAGCTCCAAGAAGGAAGAAAAGAACAGTAAGAAACAGGGTCCTCTCAAGAAGCAAAGTGCAGTAAGTTTAATGGTTTTATTTTTTTGACACAGCGTAAATTGAAAGCATGCACAAAGTGTTTTAGACCATGCTTTCCTATTTTAATCATGCACTGTGAACTTGCTACTGGGCTAGCCACTGGAGTTACAGGCATATAAAAAAGGATATTCCCCAAGAAAATCACATCTTTTAAAAATTAAGAAAACCAATTCCAAAGGGAAAATGAAGGAGGGATAACCCTGAAACAGGAAGAAACATACATATTTGGTAGCAACTGCAGGGTGGCACAATCCCCTCAGAACCACGAGTCACCAGCTCCACTGGGTAGTGAGTGCAGCACCAGGACACTGGGCTTGGGAAGACCAGGGACCAAGTGCTGAGTTCTGATCTTCCACAGTCACAGTGCTCACTGGTATATGGTCCACATCCATCTGTACACAATGAAAACATGAAGCCCTGCTATATGACTGAGGGAAACCACAATACCACTTCCACCTCTATTTCGAGACATAATGTTTTGGAGAAAATTTATGACAGAAGCAAAAATGAACAAGATAGTTAACATTTGTTGATCTCTCTAGGAGAATATCATTGATTTGAGAGAAAGGGTAAAGTGTTCATTTAAACTTAGCAATCTGGGACCATTCAGGACATACAAGTGAAGACAGTTAAGGCTCACACTTGTTGGACCAGGGATTTAGCTCAGTGGCATAACTGCCTGCCTGGCAAGTGCGAGGTTGTGAGTTCGATCCCCAGTACCATACCTGCAAGACCTTTCTATCTCTCAGACTTCGGGAGAAACACTTACGCAATTCCATTGTCTGAATTAGCCACCCCTCTGCATGTGTTTGATTACTACCCTGCGAATAACGGTAGTCAACAACATTCACTAAACATAACTTGGCAGCCGGGCGTGGTGGCGCACGCCTTTAATCCCAGCACTTGGGAGGCTGAGGTAGGAGGACTGTTGTGAGTTCGAGGCCAGCTTGGGCTACAACGTGAGTGCAAGGCCAGCCTGAGCTACACAGTGCGACCCTGCCTCAAAAAACCAGGGCCGGGAGTTTCGCTCAGTGACTTAAGCGCCTGTCTGACAGATGCGAGGTTATGAGTTCAATCCCTGGTGCTGCAAAACAAACAAACAAACAAACAAAACAAAACAAAAAAAACATAACTTGGCTACTCTTTGTATTATTTACAGTAATATCATTTTCTTGAAACTAAAATTTCTCAAGATAAAATAATTAGAAGCCACAACCTCGAGAACTCTCTATATGAAAATATTGTTGAAGAATTCACAGTACTGAAATTTGGAAAATCCAGAAACAAAGTGGACTTTCCGGAAGGTTTATATAATTGCTGTTTGTGGACATCAGATATTGTTTCAAAGTAGTAATAAAGGTAAGCGGTGTCTAAGCACCTCCCTGGCAGGGGTGAGGTCATGAGTTCGATCCCCGGTACTGAGTAAAAAAAAAAAATAAATAAAGGTAAGCAGTGTCGATATAAGTTACGTTAAGGCTACTCAAGAGAGCCACCTTTGGGCCGGGGGTTTAGATCAGTGGCACAAGTGCCTCCTTGGCAAACATGACATCGTGAGTTCAATCCCTGGTACCACAAAAAAAAAAAAAAAAGAAAAAGAGGGAGAGAGAGTCACCTTTAAAGGATGGAGAAACTCCCACTAAGGCTGGCCTTCCCTCTTCTAGATCTATAATTAAAGTAATATCACTATCACTCAATCAGTGCTCACAAAATTAACAAATAATGCTTAAATGCTTGAGGCTTAATGGACTTCATAATTCCAAAAGCAGTTTTTAAATTAATTTTATCCTTTCACAGTTCATTTGATAAACTAGCTACTGCATTTCCTTCCAAACGTCTATTAAAGATAGTCTTGTTATTGTGAATTATACTATGAACCCATTCACACTCATTACCAAAATAACATATACATGAATACCTTCTTTTTGATCTTCTCAGGGGATTATTATTAATTATAAATCTATTTTATATGTAAAGCAGCTGAGGCGACAGCGTTTGTGCAGCTGCCTGTGTTCCCAACTCCTAGTCTCCGTCTCCTCTCTCTGGCTTCCTCACCTGAAACATGCCCTTGTCACACTACTTACCATCTGTCACCATTTGTAGCTCAAGAGTCACTATCAGCAGCCTATGCTTGAGAAACTACTGAGAGCTTTTCTGTTTAAAAAAAGGTGCAGAATTACTTGAAACCACTTGATCTATTTTACAGGATTCTTTTACCTTTAGGAGAGCAAAGTGGAAAAAAAGGTATTAAGAAACAGGAGACAATCAAATATTTCTTTAAAATTTCATTTCAGCTGCAAAGCTATAAAAGCTTCAATTACACCAATAATAACACATGACTTGGGGGACATTATGTGACTAAAGAGTGATTTAGATATCAGTTCTATACTTAAGGGTTTTAAAAAATTGGAAAGATTTATCCCAAAGCATTATTTAATTTACAAAGTGTTTACCTGGCAATACACATAAAAGGGTAATGTAAGAGGACCCTGGGAAAATGGGGGCCTCATTAATAACATAATTTTCAGATTTTTCCAAGTCTCTCCATAGAAACAACAGCAGATAACAAAACAAAATCCTCAGAGATAGTGTTTACTCAAAACTAGCTCATGAGCACGCCTTTAATCCCAGCACTCTGGAGGTTGAAGCAGGACAGCAAAGAGTTTGAGACCAGGCTGAACTACATAGCAAGATCCATCTCAAAACAATAAAAACAAACAAACAACAATAAGCACAACCAAAAAAACTAAGCCTAGGACATGATCTCAAAATACAAGTGGTTGTAGGCAAATCATCAAGAGCTGCATGACCTGGAAATTATCAGGCCAGAGCGTGCATGACAGTCATCTGTCAGACATGAAACCAACAGGCCATCTGAGACCAGCAACGGAAACTGGGAAGGGCAGAGTACAGGGGACGCAATAGTAGGGTCTAAAGGAGTAGGTGCACACTAGACCCAGTACTCTCAAGACCGACCAGGAGGGCTGTCTTCCAGGATGGCCCCACACTGAGGAAAAACCCCACGGAATCAAGTTTGAGTAGGGTAGGAATAAGAGGAGATTAATGAGAAAAACCATAGAAAAGCAGGCCAGGAAATCTCAGAAAGCAAGCTGGCATACTTCTGAACACCACCTGAAGAAGCTCTGGGTAGTCAGAAAAGCTATTTGAACCAAGCCACCTTCTGATAACTTTGGAAAGTTAAATTCACACACAAAAAAAGCCAAGTTTCTAAAAAGTTCCAAAAATGACTATAAGAAAAGGAAGACACAAAAATAATCCTTACAGACAATACAAGAACACTAGAGACTTGCCCAAAGAGAAACTATAACACACTATTCCAAAATGAGATAAAGGACATTAAGAAAATAAGACTTGAAATATCGTAAGTCAGAACTTAAACTAAAAAATGGAGTGACAGAAATCAAGACAATATTAGAAACAAAAGAAAAACTGCTTTAAGAAATGAAATCTAATCAAGAAAGAACCTAAAAGCAAATACACACAGCAATGTGCCTGAGAGCTGCTCTCTCCAGGGCTGCCTGCAGTGCTGAGAGGAAAGAAGGCCATGGGGAAGGAGGCAGCCCCAACTCTACCTGCTATGAAGAAGGGGCTGGCTAATGCTGCAAATGCCCCATCTGATATCCCGTGCTCTTGGGTAGGAAGAACCAATATAGTGAAAATGGCCATATTTACAAAACTGTTATACAGCTTCAATGCAATTCCAGTCAAAATTCCAATAGCATCTTTCTCAGAATTAGAGAAAACAATTCTAAAATTCAGCTTGAACCAGAAGAGACCTAGAAGGCAATCCTGGGCAACAAAGATAAGACAGGGGCATCACAAACCCTGACTTGAATTTATACTATAAAGTTACTGTTATAAAAACAGTGTGGTACTGGCAAAAAAACACAGACCTAAAGGTCAATGGAACCAATTAGAAGATGCAGAAACAACTCCAGACACAGTAAGCCACCTTATCTTTGACAAAGGTGTCAAACACATTCAATGGAAAAAAGATAGCCTCTTTAATAAATGGTGCTGGAAAAAGTGGCTCTACACATGCCAAAGATTAAAACTGGACCCATATCTTCCATCATCTACTAAGCTAAAATCAGAATGGATCAAAGCTCTTAATATTAAAACAGAAACATTAAATGTACTAGAAGACAGAGTAGGTAAAACTCTTGAAGACATTGGTGTAGACAAAGACTTTATGAACAAAACCTGGATTGCACAGGAACTATCACAAAGAATCAACAACTGAGATCTCACCCTACTGAAAACCTTTGGCACAGCAAGAGAAACCACCAACAGAATGAAAAGACAACCTACAACATAGGAGAAAATGTTTGCCAGCTATTCCTCAGACAAAGGATTACTATTGAAAACTCATAAAGAACTAAAAATAAATAAATAAATAAATAAACAAACAAATAAATCAGTCCTTCCAGATTTAAAGACACAATCCAAAAATGGGCATCTGAGATCAATACACACTTCTTGGATGAAGAAATGCAAACGGCAAATAAATACGTGAAAAAATGTTCAACATCACTGGTCATTCAAGAGATGCAAATAAAAACAACACTGAGATTCCCCCTCATCCCAAAAAGAATGACTATTATCAAGAAACCAAGCAATAACAAATGCTGGAGGGTCTGTGGGGAAAAAGGAACCCTTCTCCACTGTTGGTGGGAATGCAGACTGGTACAACCACTACGGAAATCAGTGTGGAGATTCTTCAAAAAACTAGGTTTAGAGGTCCCATTCAACCCAGCTATTCCCCTTCTGGGTATCTTCCCAAAAGAATTAAAAACATCATACCACAGTGATACAGGTGCATGCATGTTTATAGCAGCACAGTTTGTAATAGCCAGATCTTGCAAACAATCTAAATGCTCATCAACTGAGGAATGGATAAAAAAGATCTGGTATTTTTATACAACTGAGCACTATTCAACCATAAAGAAGGATAAACTGTAGACTTTTATAAGTAAATGGATGTAACTTGAGAACATACTCATTAGTGAAATAAATACGATACACGTGTAAATATCATATTGTTTCATTGGTGTGAGAAGCTGAAAGGAAAAACATAGGCATATGTGTATGCATATGTATATGTATAAAAAAATAAGATAGTTGTACTGTTTTCTCGAGTTCACTGAAGACAAAGATTTGTGCTGGCATTGTTCAGACAACTGAATGTAGATGTCTTGTGCTCTGGGTGAATGATTTAGGGATGACAATGTGCAATGTATGTACCATTGTTGCCCCTGATTGATGTGTTTTGAAATTTTGTTGTAGTTTTTTTTTCTTTTCTTTTTATTCTTGAAATAAAATTGATTTGGAAAAGAAAACATATACCAATAAGTAAATACATAAACTTCTAAATAAATAAATAAATCCCTCATCTGAGAATTCTGGCATTGGACAAGACATCCGGCCCAAAAGGGATCTCACCCATTTTGTCAAATGGCCCTGCTGCATATGGCTGCAGCAGCAAAGGGCTATTCTTATAATCAACTGAAAGTGCCAACTACAATAAACCAGTGTCCCCAGGCCTAATCTGTCAAAAGCTACCCAACTGCTTACTTAAACTGACACCAAAGGCCAGACCAAAGGCAAATAAGAGAAGTAAGAGAGACTGTTGGCTTGGGTTTTTAAAAAGCAAGCTGCCAGTGAAAATGACATCTCCACTAAGACATCACCTGTTGTTTGAGCAGAGGTTAATAGTTAATAGTGCCATCACCCTGGTACAAAACAAGGTTCAACCAGTGGTGACCGCACATGACATGGATCCCACTGATCAGGTTTGTCTTCCTGTCTGACCTGTGTTGTAAGATGGGTGTTTCCCAACTGCTTTATCAAGGGGAAGGCCAGACTCTGGTGTCTGGTCCACAAGACCCACAGCACAGCTGCCTTCACATGGGTCAACCTAGAAGACAAGGAACCTCTGGCTAAGCTGCTGGAAGTTATCAGGACCAGTAATCCACCATCGCACGGAGGCAATGTTCCTATTCCCAAGTCACATACCTAGGAATATCAATGCAAAATGGCCAATAATATTCTGATAAAATCAACTACATTTTAACAACAGCAACAACAAAAACTACGCATATCTAGGTACAGAGTTATATATGATTAGAAGGAAAAGAGAATTAGATTACTATTTGGCTTTAACAGCAACACTTGCCAAAAGAAATATCAAACAATACCTAGTTGGCCCTCTATACTCATGGGTCTCCCATATCCAAGCCTCAATAATACAAGGGCTGGGGATACAGCTCAGTGGCACAGCACCTGCTTGGCAAGCATGAGGTCGTGAGTTCAATTCCCAGTACAAAAAAAAAAAAAAAAAAAAAAAAAACATGAAGGGAAAAATTTGTATCTGCGCTGAACAAATGCTTTTTTTTTTTTTTTTTGGAGACAAAGTCTCACTATGTAGTTCAACCTGGCCTCAAACTCATGTCAATCTTTCTGCCTTAGCCTCCCGAGTGCTGCGATTATGGGCATGTGCACAAATGCGTATTTTTTTTATCTTGTCATTATTCCCTAAACAATCCAGTACAAGAATTATTTATACAGCACTTACATTGAATTAAGGATAAGTAATCTACAAGTGACTTAAAGACTTCCAAAACTGCTTCAGGAAGTGGCAAGAATACTGGGATAAGTGGATTCCAAAGGAAGGGGGTTTATTCTGAGAGGGATTCATGGTAATATATTTTTTATAACAAATTCTATCCAGGCGTGGTGGTCACACCTATAATCCCAGCACTCAGGAGGCTGAAGCAGGAGGATCACTGCAAGTTTGAGGCCAGCCTGGGCTACACAGTAAGTTCAAGGCCAGCCTAAACTACATAGCAAGACCCTATCTCAAAAAAAAAAAAAAAACCTAAAAGGAAAAAAAAAATTTTAAAGGTGCCCTAACAAATTCTCTAAATGTAAACATTCACCATATTTTTCAATCACACCTCATCTGCATTCTCTAGTCCCTTTACTTGATCACTAAAAACAATCACCACAGCCAGGTGTGGTGATGTACCCCTGTCATCCTGGCACCCAGGAAGCTGAGGCAGGAGGATTGCAGTTGTGAGTTTGAGGCCAGCCTGGGCTACATAACGAAACCTGTCTACACACACATACACATATACACACATAAATAATAATGAATATGAAACTTACCACCCAGACTATGATCTAGAAACACTATTTTCCAAAGAAAGGAGGACTTCTAAAATAAATGGTTTATTCAACATAAGCCTGAAACACTCCCAGGTATCAGGCAGCAAAGACTACAAGCTCATTTCAAAAGGAGTAAGGAACCTTGATGAGGTTCTCATTGGCAATCTGTGCTTTGAGAAATGTAATGGACTGAAACTCACTTATCAAACATGTTTAAATCCACAAGTTCAAAACAAAATGAAAAGTGGGACTAACTGATCACTTTCTGAGGATGACTGAAAACCAGTTCATTATCTCAAAAACTGGGTTAAGTAAAGGGAAAGAATCAAATATTTATCCTAGTTTTCTAATAAAAAACAAGAGTGAATATCATCTTATAAAATTTTACCAGATGAAAAATTAAAAATAAGCCGGGCGTGGTGGCGCACGCCTTTAATCCCAGCACTCGGGAGGCCGAGGTAGGCGGAGCGTTGTGGGTTCGAGGCCGGCTTGGGCTACAACACAAGCACAAGGCCAGCCTGAGCTACATAGTGCGACCCTGCCTCAAAAAAACCCGGGCCGGGAGTTTGGCTCAGTGCCTTAAGCGCCTGCCCTGGCAGGCGCGAGGTTGTGAGTTCAATCCCCGGTGCCGCAAAAAAAAAAAAAAAAGAAAAAAAAGAAAAATTAAAAATAAAAGTAAAGACTTTAAGCCAGGTGTGGTTGGCACACACCTGTAATCCCAGCATTCTAGGAGGTTAAAGCAGGATCACAAGTTAAAATTCAGCCTGAGCAACTTAATGACTTAGCTAGAACCTGTCTCAAAAAAGAGAAAGAAGTGGGCACGTAGCTCAATGTGAAGGCATTGGGTTCAATTCCCAGTACGAATCAATCAATTTATCAGTAATTTAATATCACCATTTTTGACCCCTAATGAATTACTGAATCTGGACATTAAGCATCAATAGTTGCACAAAAAACAAACAACCAAGCACCTGATGGGAATAATCTAACACTAGCAATAGTCTTGTCCATGAGACCGAAGCTGAATCTCACCACATCTTGGGATCTAGCTGTCAGTTTGCAGAAAACTCAGTCACAGAGCACAATGGACACAGAATACAGACAGCTGAAAAGACAGGCCAAGGGTCAGAACAGAGTAAGGAAAGAAAAGGATGGAAAAAAAAAACTTAGAGAAACTTAAAAGAGGATATGTCAAATTTTTTTAACTAGTGTATTGATTGGATCCTGTGTCCCACCACGTCCTCATGTAATTTGGATGGGGCTGAGTCTGGCGTTTGTGATTGGTTTGTTGTGTAGTGCTGGGATTGGCGATATAAGTCCTGTACCCACCCAGGGGTGGAGCCAACATACAGAGTAAAGGCAGGAGGAATGCATGTCTTGCTTCCTCTCTTGCCGGCAGGCCTTGCTGTTTGCAGCCACCATGACTGGTGGCCTCGCCCTGCCACACCCTTGGAGCCAACTGAGTATGCACTGAAACCACGCGCCCCCCCACCCCGCCCAAGGAGAACTGTAAGAAATAAACCTTTCCTTCCGTAATTTTGGGCGTCAGGTATTTTGTCTCAGCAATGAGTGAAAAGTAACTAAGACAACTAGTAAAACTAAATTAATAGTGTTTGGAGATGCACCCTTGATTGATGAATACCTTACAGAGCAGAAAGGAAGTGAGTGTTGTAACAGCTGGGACAGCAGTGACTTTTCAAGAGGAAGGGGCTATGATGGTAAAGGACATAGACAGCAAGTATCTGAGTGCACAGGCTGGGGAAGTCCTAGGTCTTGACGTGCTGGGTGTTACAGGGTGTTCACTCAACTCCTTTGATTCACTCTATCACTTGTGCCACTTAAAGTCTTTGGTGTGATTTTCTCTGTATTTTACAGTATGAAGACTTGTGTTTTGTTTTGTTTCCTGCAGTACTAGGCAATGAACAGGGTGGGGGAGGCTCTACCACTGAGCTATATCCTGAATCCTTTTTATTTTTTTGAGACAGGGTTTTGCTAAATTGAACAGGTAGGACTCAAACTCGTAATTCTCCTGCCTCACCCTCCCTAAGTGCTGGGATTACAGCATGCACCATCGCCATTTTTGTAGCTGTTGTTTTTTTAAAGGAAGTCTGTAGTCAGGAACAGAACAAGATGAATTAAACCTGCCACTTCAAAGAAGCACATGCCTGTAATCCCAACACTTGGGAGGCTGAGGCAAGAGGATTGCCTCGAGTTCAAGGCCAGCCTGGGGTACATAGTGAGTTCAATGCCAGCTTGGACTATAGAGTGAGACCCTGTCTCAGAAAACCAAGAAAACAACCAAAGTAGCTAAGACTCTGAGTTGAAGATTCTGGCATCACGTCTAAATGATGTTCCTTTCCCATAGCAAAATGTGCCTGTTGCCATTAAAATGATCAGTTTAGCAGGGCACATTAAACAGAACAATTCTTTTTAGCAGCAGTATATTTCTTTAATATGGTTTAGCTGCCAAAATTATGAGATCATAGCAGGAGTCATCCTCAGTCAAAAGCCCATGAAGAAAAGTGGGTAGATGTTTAAATATTGCAGTTAGGAATTAATTTATGTAAAATAATTTAACGAATAAGCATTTCAAACAATGTGTTGGCTTACAGATTTAAAAAAAGGAGTATAAAAGTAGTGTGACTCACTACACATGGTGATACACACTTATAATCCCAGTACTCTGTGAGGCTGAGGCAGGATAGCAAGTTAGCCTGGGCAACTAGGGAGATCCTGTCTCCAAATAAAAGATAAGGGATTGGGATGTGATTCAGCATAAATGTGCTAGGTTCAATCTCCAGTACCACCAAAAATTTCTCTTGGAGCTCTGTACTTATCAAGCTTGAGAATGCTTATAAAATTAGGGGTGGTCTTCAGTTATCTCTGGGGCAGCAGGGCTTCCCTGAAATCATGTTTTTGTATAAACTTTACAACATAATTTTGGCAAGTATTACAAACTAATCCAAACTGATAATCATTATTTTAAGGTTAAAGATCACAGACAATAACAAGAAACATTACATTAAACAGCACTCTTAGGCTGGGCATACTAGTGCCCACCTGTAGTTCCAGCTACCCAGGAGGCTGAGGCAGTATGTTTGAGCCCAGGTTATTTGAAGCCAGGCTGCATAACACAGCAAGACACTAACTGGAAAAAAAAAAATGTATTCCAAGGTCTGCCTTCATACATGCTGCACTTTTAGAATCTAAATGAGAGAAGTTTTTTGTTCCTCTTCATAAAAAAAAAAAAGTTTTCATACAGGGTCTACTGGACAGAAAACATCTGACATTAGCTTGGAGATAACCACTTGCTAAAACTTGTATTATCTCAATATCTGTTACATATCCCATTTTACTTGCATAACTGTTGGCATCTTACTGCACTGTAACATGAAGTTTGTGACAACAGCTTTTTTCTGTCTTTTTGGGGGTATAAGAGGGCATGCAGTCAAATAGCATTCACGAAATTATTGGAAAGCCATTTTAATTTCCCTTAAATCTTCACATAGAACAGAGATAAACTGTCAATTAGTATATACACATATACATTCACACAAAAGAAGAGCAAAGACAATATAGTACAACCTGTTGATAAAAGGAACTGTAAAAGATTATCTACAGTTAGGATTTAATGTAACTAAGTTCTTGTATAATTTAACAAGCCAAACTGCTAGAGGGAGGAGAGGGTTGTAGGTAAGTTTCACTAGCCTGCATACACACAACTCCCTGGGTGCTTACCATAACTGTGCAGTCCTCTGAACCACTGGCAATGACCTGATCATTGTGCGGGCACCAGTCTATATCCAGCACTGGTCCTGTGTGGCCACATACTGTAGGGTAGGATTTATCAATTCGACCAGTCTGAAAGAAGAAACAGACAAACCTATTAGCCCATTTTTCCTTTATAATCTCCCCTTAAAACTCTCAACTGTCTATACAAGATGCCACTTATGTGTCAACGTGTCAACATAAGTAAGAACTAAACTTTCATTTCTAGAAATAACGCTTACCAAGAAATTCCAAGGATCCAAACTTGCATTAATAAACATAACAAAGAACTTATAAGTCCTTTTTACCAAAATACAACCCTATAACAGCCAAACTTAAATCATAGATATGATTCTACTGAGGGGAAAAAAGCTGAGCATGGTGGCGCACACCTAAAATCCCAACTCTCTGGAAGGCTGAGAAAAGAGGATTACAAATTCAAGACCAGTCTTGGCAATTTTGCAACATAGACCTTGCCTCAAAAAACTAAAGAAAGCTGGGCGTGGTGGCACATGCCTGTAATCCCAGCACTCCAGAGGCTGAAGCAGAAGAATCACCGTGAGTTCGAGGCCAGCCCACATAGTGAGTTCAAAGCCAGTCTGAACTATGAAGCCAGACCTTGTCTTTAAAAAAAAAAAAAAAATTGAAGAAGGCTGAGGGTATAGCTCAGGATGAAGGCCCTGGGCTCAATCTTTAGTAGCCTAGCCCTCAAAAAAGCCCTTTGAATTTTTTTTAAAAGCTTTAGCTACTGCTTGGGGAGTAAAGGGATCACTTTTTTTTTTTTTTTTTTTTTTTTGGTACCAGGAATCAAACTCACAACCTAGCGCTTGCAGAGGCAGGCTCTATGCTGCTGAGCTATAACCCCAGCCCAAGGGCATACATTTTTAATGTCTCAGGCTCTCCACTTCCTTTGACCAACAGCAATGTCATCAGGCAGTTTAACAGTTTCAACCTTACCTATTACCCAGTTCACATCTCATTAAGGCTAAAGTTCAATGCTGGTCATAATCGCCACAATTTCCTCATGCTACACATTCAAACCTAACAGGCCAATCAATGTTTTTTGTTATTTGTTTGTTTTGTTTTTTAAGGTTTTTTTGAGACACAGTCTCATTGTAATTCTGGCCTTGAACTCACTATGCAGCCCAGGCTGGCCTCAAACTTCCAACAATCCTCCTGCCTCTGCCTCCTGAGTGCTGGAATTATAGGTGTGCGTCGCAATACCTGGCTCAACCAAACTTATCACACCAATTTTATGTCAACCAGGACAACTGCTGTAGCAATGGGTATATAATACACAAAACTGGTTTTCTTTTCTTTAAAACAGGGCTAATGTCACATGCCAAAACTGTACCCCCTCTAAAAGCAGGTGCACAAAACAGAATCCCTGCATTGTGTAAATGAATCCAACTATTGTTGTTGCTCTCGTGCTAAGGCAGGTTGTTCCAACACTAGGACAGGCTTCTTAGCAATTTTTAAAGATCAGTAAACTATGATTTCTCCAATTTGACTTGACTGTGGAAATACCCACAGAAGTAATGTGCTAAAATGCCAAGACCTTTGGCTCTAGAATCAGAGAGGTATGGGTTCAAATCCAGGTTCTAGGAATTAAAACACTGGTTGACCTTAGACAAATTGATTTATCTCTTTAAGCTCCAGCTCACTGTCTGTAAAACAGGTAATAATAATACTTAACTCCCAGGATTATGGTGAGATTAAATGAGAATGTGTTAAAGTAAATCATAACTCAGTATAATTGTCTGTGTGAAGCATGTAAAAAAATTTAATTATATATCTGGAATATAATACTTAATAAAAATTATCACTTATGAGTTCCTCTTACATAATATTTACATTATCCCATTATTAAGAAATAATGAACATATATGATTTATGAACTTTTATGGGTCAGACACACTGCTGAATGCTGGGGACACAGAAGTGAGCAGGACAGAGACATTTAAATAGCTATTTACAATGCAGAGTGGGACATGGTCCATCTGGACAGGCACAGGGGTAGAGTAAAACAGAAGAACACTGAGCCAGGCTTATGGGGGAATCATAAATCTAAGACTGCCCTATTCCCAGACCTGATAAGGCCTAGGCTTCTTCACATCTTCACTCTCTCCTTTCTAAATTCATTAACCCCAGGGGCTGAGGATGTAGCTCAGCAGTACAGCACTTGCGTAGCATGCTTACAGGCCTTGGTTTCATCCCCAGTACCAGGCGGGGTGGGGGGGAAGGGGGGCAGTATCAGGATATATCAACTAACACCACATTATACAAAATCTGAGAGTTATAAAAATAACTATTTGGATCATTAACAGGCAGCAAGCAAAGTACGAAAAGCTGAAAACCACACTGCCCAGGCTTTTCCATTATCTGGTTGTGAGTTCTTGGCCAAGTTAAGACAGCCCACAACTCAGTTCCAAATCTGTAATACTACAACGTTAAAGTTCATTCTTTAAGAATTGATGTAGAGGGGCTCATCATCCTATAATACTGTAATCAGCACATGTGGGGCGTAAGCAGGAGGGTCCCAAATTCAAGGCCTGCCTAGGCTACATAGTAAGTTCAACACCAGCTTGGACTGCATAGTGAGACCCTGTCTCAAAAAAACCAGACAGAATTGATGTGAGGACTAAATGAGACGAAGTACTTACTACCCCAGCACTTGAAGTGCTAAACAAAGGTTATCCAAAATTTACCAAACAGTGGAATCCACTCTGTTGTATCTCTGATCATGTCTCTCCTTAAAGAAGGAATAGTTATTAAGCACCTAAGCCAGGCAGTTTTACCACATTCTCTTACTGTAGCCTCACGAAAGACAATATGAAATGACTGTCTGACTTGTACCCCTGGTAATGTTCTTTTGCATAAGCTGATGGCAGCAGACTCACAGATACTTGTTCTGTTTTATATAATTATTTCAAAATTACAATTACAATCTAAACTACAGATATAGTTATTCTTTTTGAATCCATACTATTTCACAATTTAAAATATTCCAAGAGTCTACTCTGGCTGGGCATGGTGGTGCACACCCGTAATCTCAGCACCTGGGAGGCTGAGGCAGGAGGACTCCTTCGAGTTCACAGCCAGCGTGCACGAAAAAATGACCTCAAGGCCAGCCTGTGTAGTGAGACCCTGTCTCAAAAAGACAAAATAAATAAATAAAAAGAATCTAGTCTGACACTCATTTTAACAGATATTCCTAGCCAGGTGTGGTGGCACACACCTGCAATCCCAGCACTGAAGGAGGCTGAGGCAGAAGAACTGCAAACTCAAATCCTGCCTGGGAAACTCAGCAAGATCCTGTCTCAAAGTTAAAAAAAAAAAAAAAAAAAGGATGGGGATTTAGCTCAGTGGTAGAGAACCCCTGGGTTCCATCTCCAATACCAATAAATAAAATTAAATTAAATTAAATTACATTAAATTAAATTTTAAAAACTCCAGAATGAATAGAGACAAAATTGAAAGAGATAATGGCTAAGAATTTCCCAGTTAAAGTAGAGGAATAACAACTCCCAAGTAGTATATGTGAAAATTAATTTATATTCACATCTTCGCACAATTTAAAACACTTAAAACAGAGCAAAGATGTAGTTCAGTGGTAGAAGGCTTGACTAGCATACATGAGGCCCTGGGTTCCACAACTTAACAGAATAATAGGCAGAGGTATGAGCAGAGAATTCATAGAGAAGGAAATCTGAAAACCGACAGGTGTATGAAAAGATAATCTTACTGGTAATTAGGGAACTGCAAATCCAAACAATGAGGTAACATTTTACATCAATCAAAACCAGCAAAGGGACATGTGTAGTTGTATGTATCTGGAATGTCAGCACTTGGGAAGCTGAGACAGAAGAACTGCTGTGAGTTTGAAGCCATAGTGTGTTCAAGCCCAGAACACACAGTGAGACCCTTTTTTAACAAATAAACAAGAAGCAAAAGGGCTGGGAATGTAGCTCAGTGGTAGGACACTTATGCAGCACATACAAGGCTCCGAGTTTAATCTCCAGTCTGGGGTGGGAGGGAAATGACTTGCAAAAATGTAAAACTCTAAATGTAAGTGCCGACAAGAATGTCAGGAAAGCTAGGCACAGTGGCACACACCTGTAGTCCCAGCACTTGGGAGGCTGAGCAGGAGGATTGCTGTGAGTTGGAGGCCAGCCTGGGCTACATAAGCAAGTTCAAAGCCAGCCCGCACTACATACTAAGACACTGTCTCAAAGAAAAAAAAAACAAAAAGAAAGAAAAAAAAAAAGAAAAAATCAGGCAACAGGGACCCATAAAGTGTTCATAGGAAAATATCTCACTGCAATTCCTTTTATAAGCAATATGGTAACAGGACAATGCCCACTCCAGCAATACAACTCCTAGGAGGTATGGGTGAGAAAAATGCTCATAAATTTTTCACAAGAATATTTATTACAAGCCGGGCACGGTGGTGCACTCCTTTAATCCCAGTACTTGGAAGGCTGAGGTAGGTGGAGCATTGTGAGTTTGAGCCGGCTTGGGCTACAATGTGAGTGCAATGCCGGCCTGAACTATATAATGCAACCCTGGCTCAAAAAAACTAGGGCCGGGAGTTTGGTTCAGTGGCTTAAGTGCCTGCCTGGCAGGCACGAGATTGTGAGTTTGATCCCCGGTGCCACAAAAAAAAAAAAAAAAAAAGAATATTTATTACAGCATTGTTTAAAAAAGGGATACAGGTAGAAACAATTTCATTCTGCATCTGTATGGGAATAAATACTTGAACAAAGTTTCATATGTTGATCTTAAACACCACAAAAACCTTTTTTTTTACACACACAAAATGAAAGTATACGTCATAGATATGTATGCAAATGACAAAAATACGAAACATATTTGAGGAAATGACAGATGATATGAAGAAAGGGGCATATTTTAGCTACATCATATATTTTGTTTTCCCGAAAAGAAAGCTATGAAACAAATAAAAATACCAACATCTGTCTAACTTTGTGGAGGAGAACATGACTATCTTATTTTATTTGAAGTTTCCTTCCTATTTTGAAAAAAACTGAAATATAATAAATTTGAGACACATACCCATGTATTGTTAATAACTTTATATTTTATATATTTCCCCCCATTTTTATATCTGAACTGTTCTATCTCAGGGTCTTTTCATTCTTAGGCTCTCCCCTGCAAACCACATTTGGTATCCTTGATGGTTAAATGTAGTTCTGAACTTGAACTTCCAACAACAAATAACTGTTTTCAATCTGGGATAAGCAGAACTTTTGGTTAGATAGAAAGAAATCTTGAATCTGTAAGTATTACCACTACTTCTGTTCAATTAACATACTAAGAAGTTTACTGAAAGACACCCTCCCATATATTGTGTGTGTGTGTGTGTGTGTGTGTGTGTGTGTGTGTGTGTGTTATACTGGGGATCAAACTCATGACCTTGTGCTTGCTAGGCAGGCGCTTATGCCACTAAGCTAAATCCCTGGCCCTCCCCCACTTATAATTAAACAACCCTGAGTAAAAATTTGTAGGTATTCACCAGAGTTCTTCAATCACACAAGGTATCTGAGACTAATAAGCATTTCTATCATTCCCCTCCTAAGTCCCAATAAGCCTACAATTTAAAGGAACTAGAGTAAAACATCTTCCCAGGAGCCTGAATGTCATTGAAAGGGCAACTGCCATGTTCGCCCACCTGAAGATGATGATAACAACAGTTAGTACTGAAAACCTTTTTATCTTTATTCTCACAAGACTGTTTGTGTATGGGAACTTTGTTATCCCCACTTTTAAATGAAGAAACTGAAGCACACAAAAAGTTAAGCAGCAGACATCTATAAACTATCACTGACCATCCATAATAGATATGATTAGGCAAAGAAAATTTCCACTACACCATGGGTTGTGAAAAGGGACAAAAGTCAAGTTAAAATTACTGGCAGCTGGCCATGAGAAACACAGAGTTAATAAAAAATGATATTCTGCAAGCAGCTGCTTCCTCTGGTTATAATGTCATCACAAATCCTTACAACAAACAAAAAGGAAAGTAGCGTCATAATGCAGTACAAAGAAAGGGAACTAACTATCCAATAGTGATATAAGAACAAAAGTGAAACGGAAGTATGCAGGAAAATGGCATTTTACATGTACATTGATCATTTGAATACTAATGTTCATAAAGTTATCAGCTATCTTGTTTCAAAGGCTTATACTTCCAAATAGCTTACCTATAAAATCAAATAAAAACAAAAACATATTTCACCAAATGAGTATATTATTAAAACTGCAGAGCTGGGCACTTATAAACTACTGAGAACTCGAGTACACAGAAACCATCCTAATGACTTGTAATATGGCAAGATGAGAAGACATCATTCTGAAAGACATTTTATACGCAGATCTAATGAGAATGCAGTTCTCATTCATTCCCATGATACACGCTCATTTATCATCCAGTGAATAAACCAAGGAATCCATGTCTAATTTACTAGACTGTGAGGGCCCATTCAGAAAGGCATCTACCACATGTCATGGTGACAACACTGCTTACCTGCACTTCTACACAGCAAATTTACATGAGTTTGGAAGGAAGATTTATAAGAATTTAATGAGGCTTATACTTATAAAAATAATTTCATTTTACTAATTGGCCTACTGTTTCACATGAAGAATAAGTCACATCATTTACATCATCTAGAATATCACTAGTTCTCTGGTATGAAAACTGAAGTTTAGCTGAATGTAATAGTCACTTTACAGTCCCAGCTTTACTTATTTATTTATTTTTATTTTAAAGAGGATAAAACCAAGGAAAATAAAACAGAATAAAGCCAATCAAAAATAAACCAGCATTAAGTGATACAGGACTTCAAACCCTTATGAAACCAACAATAGTTACCATAATGCCTTTTGTTGTCTTTAAAACAGTTGCAAATACTTTCGGACATAGTAAAAATCAAACAGAACAGAAAAGAATAGAAACAATAAAACCAAAACAGTGAATACAATAAAGGACTTTACAGTCCCAGCTTTAAATAAAAGTTTTGACTCACTGATTACTTACTAGTCCAAACCATATGCTATATGACAGTTTTTACCATGTCTGTGTAGCTAAAACTCCAAGGGGTTAGGATTACCTGTAAGTCAACAACTTGCAAAAAATGACTAAAATGATGGTTCTCAAAGACTTTGGTCCAGAGCCAGTTCATGAACTCATGGGACATGGATGAAACAGGTGAGGACACTGGCTTACAGTCATTTTTAGTACCTGAAAGATCCAGTGTTCTGCTTAGAGCCAAGCAACAGGAACCCAATGAAAATTCAGCCTACAAAGTACATGTACAGCTGGCACAAGGGAGAGGTGCGGCAGCACACTGTCCACGTGGCTGGCCCAAGCTGAGGGTGATGGCTTTGGGCACAGTCCAGTCAGCAACCCTCACTGTGGCAGACAACATGCTAGACACCAGCACTACTCATTCATTTTAGGTTTGAGGAAAGTCCTTAAAAGTTTCAAGGGTACCCAAAAAGATTCAGCAAAGTTAAAGGAGACTGATGCTTCAATTACACCCACAAAACTAGGCAACACTTTCCTCCCACTGGCACGGGGGAGGAGGGCAAAATGTTAGCACCAGTAAATACGAAACCTTATCTAACATCTAAAAAGGAATGTTTGTTACTTAAATAACAGCAAAAACCTTCTTTAGGCACATAAAGTTCAACCTAATTCTTAAATGATATTCTCTAGTTCTAAGTATATTTCAAGTCAATTTCAATGGAAAATCACCACCATCTAATAGTGTACCTTATTTATCCATCTCATATCTCATTCCAAAAAGAAATCCATATTTACTAAGTACTGTACATCCCACATACTGAGGGAAATAGTAATACTATGCAATCAAAAAGTCTTAAATGTATAAAAACACACACATACAAGTTCTCAGAGGTAATGTTTCAATAAAGGAGTTCCTCTCCGGGATGAATTGTTAAAGTGGCCAACGGTGTAGTATAGGTGTACTCACAGACATTTTCATCCTCCCAATATTCTTCATTGGGGTGCTTTTACTATGTTCTATATAATATACAAAAGAACATGCATATATTCATTTGTCCAATATAATACTATGCTGAATATGCTCCTGCTGTATTAATAATCATTAGGTTCCCTCAACAATAAAGACACACTGCATTTTGCTAGAGTCACACATTTTACCCAGCAGGCTTACTCTTAGTCATAACTAACACTTTTTTCACAAGGCTGATAAACTCCAATGGTGACGAAAAGTGACATGTATCAGTCAATCCAAGTGTTTCCCTTAAAATGTTCTGAGTATTCCACAGTTTCTTTCTAATTTTCATTCTGGAGGTCAGCTTATAACTGCAAACCTGTCAAGAGTGTTTGACTCAGGGCTTTCTGCCCTGTTTCCCTGTCTAACCCAACAAAGGCAGCTGTCTCACTTCCCAGTCCTTTCCAACTTATGAACCGCCTATTTCCACATGGCCAGGCATGAGGGCCCAAACAGCCTCCACCCCATCCTGGGGAAGGCAACTGAAGGCAGCTTACATGACCTTACTCAATGAACAAGGGGAATAATGGATTTTTGAAACAAACAAACAAAAAAAAGAGTGTTCAAAATCACTCCATGTGCCCAAATGTCAATAATAACTCCCTTCTGGTTTGTGGGCAACACAGTAAGAATCCCTGAACTCTCAGTAAAGAGAATGGTAAATCAACATGTGCTTGGAAGCAGAGGCAAAGTTTCCAACCCGACCATAAGGGCTCCATTCACACTGTGTAAAGTTCAAAGGAGTCAAAAAAGGGTATCTATTGAAGTGGGTTTCCTTTTTTTCCCCCCCAACTTCCTTTTTCTTATGACAGAATTATTTATGTGCATACATGTTCTTTTGGAATCTCTTAAACTCCTGCTGCTCCCTGGGGAGGAGCTATGGTAACTGGTCATGGAATAGGGAAGAGTGGCAGGAATGAAAAGACAGGGGCTCTGGCAGCAGACCAGGAAGACTGACATAGACAATATATGATTTGCTGACAGGCTGGTGACTGAGAGACAGTTCGTGGCCCAGGAATAAAACATTCTAAGGTGGTTTTACTTTAAGGGAACCAGAAACACCAACCTTGAGAGTAAGAGGAGGTGATCTGGAATAAAATGTGGAGATTGAGTTACCCTGTAAGCAAGGTAAGCCAGCAACTAAAGCAGCCAGGGACAGGCAGTATAGTCAGTAAAGACCTCATTTACCTGTGAGGCAAAAAGGATAGTCTTTATGGACAGAAGTGACAATGCCAAGCAAATAATTTTGCCATCACAGGTCTTCTGTAAAAACTAGGCTAACATTCAATAGACTAAAGTCTATTAAGAACTTGAGGGAAGTAACTGAAAACTATGAAATATTTTATTATAGGAAATAAAAAGGAAAATTAACATTTTACTCAACTCTGCCTAAATATGTGATAAGAACTAGAGAAACTGTATTGCCTAACTTTCTGACTTTAAAAAATGTATAAACTGACAAGCTAACACTTCCTGCTCATCACTGCAGACCAATAATTCCATATGATACTTCTGGGCTGAAAACAAACAGAGCAGGAAACTAAGAAGAAGCAGAACCTAGTCAAATAAAATTAATCTTGAAAGCAAAAGCTGAAAAGCAAAAGAACAATGGACATAAGTGTTATAAGCATATTTAGTTATAGTATTCACTTCAAATCAGAAAGCAGAGTAATTGGTTGCTTAATTCTAACTAATGAGTAGATGAGAATGGAGATGTCTCCATTGGGACTCTCTGAATGAAGAGCAAGCCCATAGCTAGCTAGCCCTTCTAATCACAGCTCTGCACTGGCTTATCCACCAGCATCAGAATGAAAATCCACCCTCCCTGGTGATGAAAAACAGAAAAATTATAACTTTTTTTTTTAATAGGGGAAGGGGTACCTTGAGCTCCATGGCCTGGCAGTTCCTAACTTGTAGTGGCTGTAAACAACCAAGACTGGGGTACAGTCCCAATTCAGTAGCCTGTATCATGTGACCTAAAGCTCAGCCAGAAACGAAACCCGAGTCACTATTCCTCAGAGAAAGCTGACATGTGCCCCATCACTCGCCTCCCAGTCCATTCTTCCCTGGTCTCTTCTCAAGTCATATACCTAGCAAGCAGTTATTCAACTTGGCAGAAGCAATTTACTACATATGGTTACAAGGTAGCTTCTGGACAAGCTATGACTGCAGAAATGTGTTCATTACACCTTGAGTCTATTTCAGTGACCCATACTCAGAGCCCTTCCTCAGCTTGAGCCATCTTCCCAGGCAGGGGCTATCCCCATTACACAGGAGGGCTTCTGCCAGCAGCTCTCACTTGCATGCTCAGCATACACTCAGCTCTCCGGAAACCCAGGAAAGAGTTAAACATTCTTTGCACTTGACTCGGTGGCTTCTCTTCACCACACACTCCCAGATCCCACCATTCTCTGAGCTGCCATGCAGCCAATCAAAGCAAAGGAAGGAAATTATCCTGGCCGGCTGTCAGCCACAGAGCTCTGATGGCCATATATGGTAAAAACCACTGTCAGAGCTTGTCAGGCCTGCAGCCTGGCTGCTGTGGACATATCAGTGAACTGCAACAGCAGAAGCTGACCCGGGAAACACACAAAAGGACAGACTGCCTGCTCATCTCTGGGGTAGGGGGTGTAGAAACCATCATCTGTCAGGGGCATACTCTCAATGAGTCACAGCCACTCACTGTCATCAAAAATAGCCCTGGGGCACATTGTGAGGTTCCTTCTGTCAGGATTTTGTGCTCCATTGTTAACTGAGAATGAGCTCCCCCTCTCAGAGACTAGAAAACACAAGCATTGGGAGAAAATGAAAAGGCCCTTCTGTGGTACTTCATGTGGTAATGAGGCTGTGCTGAGCTCGTGTGGCTGGCAGCTCATGACATAATTTGGAAGTCATTGTTCTGCAGCTGGTGCCCTCCCCATGGCATCCCCCAGTCCTTCATGGCCCACACACGTGACAGTTTAATGTGTTCCTGGTATTGCACAGAATCTATTTTGGTAGGAGTGAATGGGCCATCCATAACACATCAGGATGTGATACTGAATAAAATCCTCTGCCCATAACACCAAGTGCCACACATCCACATCTGTACAAAGGGCCACAGGCATTGTTACCCTTATCCAAATTGGAGCACTGCTATTTGTACAAATGAAAATTGCCCATCAGCACGTACAGCAAGGCAGAGATGCAGCCAATGCAAATCCAGCAGGTGCTAGCAATGACTGCAGATCACACAGAAAAGCACCATTAGGAGACTGCCATTCCTTTTCAATCAGTCCATAAAAGAAGGCACTTACTGGCACAGCACCTAACACTTAGAGGAAGGCCTAGAAATGTGAACTGCTGTGATTTTACCATCACTGTGGCCGTTCCCACACAAGACATGGTATAGACTAGTGGTGGTGAACTTATAGCACATGACCCACACCAGGCTGCTTGTATCATTCAAAGTGCTACAAGGTTTGCTATCAGTGTAGACCAAGTACTTTCCAAACCCCTAAGATGACAAAATCAGAGCCCTGACCAGGTACTATTTTTAGGTTTTTGTTTGTCTGTTTGTTTGTTTGAGTCAGGGTCTCACCATGTAGCCCAGGCTGGCCACTAACTCGATCCTTCTGCCTCTGCCTCCTGAGTGTTGGGATTACAGGTGTGTGCCACCATGCCCGGCACTTCAGCTACTATTTCTACTCAAAGAAAAAATGGCAAAGGACTAACTGGCAATTGTACCACAAAAAAAAATTTTTTTTTGAGACAGGCTCTTGCTAAGTAGTGCATGCTGACCTTGAACATATATATATGGCGCAGGTTGGCCTTGATCTCACAGTGATTCTCCTGCCTCAGCCTCCCAAACTCTGGGATTACAGCTGTGCACCACCATGCCCAGCTGAACCACAATTTCAATACCAAAAAAAAAAAAAAAAAACCACAAAAAACCCAAATCTTTACATTCAGTATGAAAAAGTTTTAAAAATGTTCATGTAAAAAACAGACTCAGAGATCCAAGTTCTAAGTTCAAAAGATCCTATTTTGTCTTAGACACTCACTCTATATGAGCTTCTGATTCTACAACTGCAGAACAGAAGAATGGCAAACCTACCAAGCGCAAAAATTAACAGACCGTATGTGAAGGGCACTATTAGGAGTATGACAAACCTTACTGAAAATCACACCATGGAAACGTGCCCTGTTGATACCTAGTTATAACAATGATCCTAAATGCTTATGCTGGTGTTCTCCACACTATCAAGAAAAATACTGTTTTACACAACTCACACTGGACATGAAAGAAAAAAAATGAGCCAAGAAAATGTGTAATTTCTACCAAAAAGCTATCCTTGATATCTCTTTTTGATTCGCAATATTAGTTCACACCATGCATAAATGATTTGTTTCCGTTCCATCAAACATCCCATTTCTCCAATACCAGAAAACTCAACCTAAACTCTGAGATCCCAGAGTTTGGAAAAGCAGTGTAGCTATTACTCCTTCTTTGCTCTCCTGGACACACAGCACCTCTCCTAATTCTTGGTTCAGTGAACTAACTAGGCTCCTCTTCCGCTTCATCTCTAGCTCCTATACACAGGAGAAACCTGAATTCAAACAGAATCCTCACTGAGATGTCTTCTACTTTCCAAGCTCAGGTGGGATTCATCCCTCTCATCGCCATGCAACAGCACTTTAGGAATACACACAGCTCCCCCCAGCAAGATCAAGGGCAGGTGTTATGTTCACACAATATGGTAGCAAAGAGACAAAGAGGAAATTTTTATAACTTAGTCTCAAAAATCACACTCCATCAATTCTACCACATCCTGTGGTTACACTGTTCAGCTCTATTTAATGTTGCAGAAACCACACAAAGGCATGAATAGTAGGAGATGAGACTTGCTGGAGGTCACTGTGGAGGTTGCCAACCAGAGTACAGAAGGCAAGATCTGGGGAACCTGTATAAAAACTACCATACAAATGGCCATGCAGTTTGCATCCTCCATTGAAGTGAGTCAAGAAATCAAGAGCAAGAAGGGTAAGGGGAATGGGAAAAAAGAAAAAAAAAAAAAAAAAGAATCAAGTTGTGCCACGTACAGGTACAAATTCCCTATGACGAATGTGATCATTATGTATATCTAAAATGTACCAATAGCCAGGTGTGGTGGCACATGCCTTTAACCCCAGCACTCAAGGGGCTGAGGCAGGAGGATCATTTTGAGTTCAAGACCAGTCTGGGCTACAGAGTGAGTTCAAGGCCAGCCTGAACTGCATAGCGAGACCCTATCTCAAAAAATAGGGCCGAGGATTTAGCTCAGTGGTATGAACGCCTGCCTGGTAGGTGCAAGGTTGTGAGTTTGATCCCTGGTACCACAAAAAAAAAAAAAAAAAAAAAAAAAAAAAAAAAAAAAAAAAAAAAAAAAAAAAAAAAAAAAAAAAAAAAAAAAAGCAATAAACATAAAAAAAGAAAAGCATATATTTCTAACCACTATCCCCAACTTTTAAGGGGATAAGAAAATAATTATAATACAATGTAATGACACAGCCTGTGGTATTCATAAAGCAGCAACTAAGAAAACCCAAAGGATGACTTCCTCTGTTCCAGCAAACCACCAAGCAATATTTGAGTTGGATAATGAACAGTAAGAGATCACCATGTGCTTATTAGGCACTCAGAACATTGACTGAAATGATTAAAAAATTCTTCAACAATAAACATAACAAATACCATTAAGTAGCCCTTGCCAACTCAGGTCCTAGAAGAGATTTACGTCCTAATACCTAAGGCATCAATTACAGGTAATCAATTAATTTCTCTCCTATGCATTGAGAAGGTACTGTTTAAGTGATTTTCTGTAGGACTGAATTCTTTTACAAAGTGTTTAGGGAGCAAAATGAGTTAAAAAGAGAGTTCACAGACAATGGGGCAAGATCCTAAATATCCCTACACTCAGTTCACAAAGTAAATGGGAGAAATGACTACTGATAAAAAGCACACCAAAGAACACAAGCCACACTAAACAACAGAAAGAAAGGAAGCAATAGTGACCCGAAGGTTAACAGAGCTGGCCACAGCCATCCCATCATGGTCCAGACCAGAGATCCTTTCTGCTGCAGTTACTATGAAGATGAAACAAGCCAACACTCCAAGAAATGACAAATCCTCTATAATGTGACTTGCAAGGAAAGAAGGGAGGGAGCAGTCAGGAAAGACAGGAGTCATCCAGTCTAAACCCTCCAGCTGAGTGAACATCAAGAGATCAGGAGCATATACAGTAGTTCTGACCAAACACACACTCATTTAAGGCAAGATTTACAGTTTGTGGTTATATGAAAAGTGAGTGTGCATGTGTGCCTAACCAGAAACACTGCTGTTTGAATGGTTTACAACAGGGCGAGAATGCTTTACTCACACATCACAAGTGTGGGTCCTTCCACAAAGGAAAAGCTTGTTTGTGCCAATATTACAGACTACATAGGGAGTGCAAACCTTTGCGCTCTCAAAACAAGGAAGTATGCCGCATAGCCAAAACCACAAAGCCAACTTCTGTTCCGTAAGAGTGCTATTTATTATTCATCCTCTGAAAAACTAAAGAATATGAAACTGTACTAAGTCACACCTGGAGAAGTCATGCCAAAGTGACATGCCTCAGCTTGATGGAAGCATTACGAAAGAGATATGGAATCACATATGTTAATCTAAATCACCCCATGTCAGGGTTGAGTACTATCCATATTCCCCAAGCAGTGAACCTTTACAATCCCACTTTCTCTAATAAAACTTTCCTAATAAGACCTTAAAATGTACCCTCATTCATAGTATCCTTCTTGCTGTATATGTGCATGTACTTATATCTGAGCACACAAAAATGTATTAATGTATTTGTCCCTATTTTAGATTTTAAATCCTGGTATACCCTAATTTATTTTACACTCTTCCAGAATCTTAACCACAAGCTTCAGGAGGTTACAGTAACAAGCCTTATCTAATACTGACACTAACTAGCTTTCAAGAGACATTCATAGAAAGTTATGTTTTTAAATGAGAGCCTTTCAAAGAAAAGGCCATGATTCACCTTAAGATAAATATGCATATATTCACCATTATTGTGTAGAGTCCCCAAAACACCATCCAAACCATCTGCCTGCCTATTACCAGAAACAACGGGAGAAGCACTAGCAGAAGCTCCTGAAGTAGTTATTAAAAACCATAAGCTCTCAATGTTCATGCTTAGTAGCAGAACCCTCAACATAGTACAACATTTCTTGCTATCTTGATTTCAAATATAACTTCATATTACTTTTGGAGATTTGTTTTTTTCTTTGCTTTTAAACAAAAGCACCACCTCATTATAAAACTATTTCACAGTTGCCAAGATACTGAAGTTGTAGGAATCTATTTTCTTTTGTCTTTTTGAGACAGGGTTTCACTGTGCAGTTCAGGCTGGCCTTGAACTCAGTGAGCCTCCTGCCTCAGCCTCCAGAGTGCTGGGATTACGAGCATGCACCACCATGCACAGCAGAACCTATTTTCTAGGGCATAGAGGCCTACATTAGAATTTATGGGTTCACCATGCACTTAGGAATCCTATCATGTTTCTCCTTCAAGGCTACACTTCCAAAGAGAAGACAAATACCTAAGCACCAGCCATTTGCTCCGATGTTCTTGGGGAGATTGGGAAAATAACCACAACAAAAACTAAAGGCAAGTGCTCCTGAGAGCAGATGCTGACACACACCAGGCACTCAGTTTATAGACAATCAAACCAACTCATCACATGTGATGGTCAAAAAATACTTACTTGTATAAACAAACACCACCTATAAAAATGCAAAATTCATAATCTTTACTCAAATACTTATGATCATACCAAAGTTATAAGGTAGGTATTAAGAGGATATCTACATCTGCCAGGCATAGTGGTGCACGCCTTTAATCCCAGCACTCAGGAGGCTGAGGTAGGAGAAGCGTTGTGAGTTCAAGGCCGGCCTGGGCTACAATGTGAGCACAAGGCCGGCCTGAACTACATAGTGCGATCCTGCTTTGAAAAACTAGGGCTGGGAGTTTGGCTCAATGGCTTAAGCGCCTGTCTGGCAGGCATGAGGTTGTGAGTTTAATCCCCAGTGCCGCAAAACAAACAAACAAACAAAAACAAAAAAAACAAACAAACAAAAAATCTAGGGCCAGGAGTTTGGCTCAGTGGCTTAAGCACCTGCCTGGCAGGCGCAAGGTTGTTAAGTTCGATCCCCAGTGCCACCAAAAAAAAAAAAAAAAAAAAAGGATATCTACATCCATAGAAATGTAGGTTTCCCAACAACATGGAGGATGGTTCTATTTCCTACAGCTACTGTTGCCCCAGTAACCAGAAAGCATTTTAAGAAGAAAAAGGAAGGCAGCATTACCTGACACCCTCGGACTCATTGCCAGCCTTGCCATCACAGTAGATCTTTCCAAGAGCTCCACAGGCACAAAACTATCTAGAAGGACCATAAGACCTTCATTTTTTCAGGGGTTTGCCTTGGCCTTGGTGGAAAATCAGCCAAAGTAAAAAGCATTTACTTCACTAAGTCATGAGTTAGACAAAATGAGAAAATAATGGAACAAGTGTTTTATTTGCTGAATTTTGACTACCAAATCAGCTGCATTAGAAATCATTTTTAATTGAGTACAAAAGGAGATAAGCAACTCTGAGATCATCTAGAATTATCAAGGCAAAAAATTACTTTTATACACAGTCCTTCATGTTGCAGAGAGAAAAATGGAAGAGCAAAAGGTGTGACACAGTTGGGTGTGGTGACACACACATGTAATTCCAGTACTTGGGAGGCTGCGGCAGGATTGCTTTGAGTTCGAGGCCAGCCTGCGCTACAAAGGTAGTTCAAAGTCAGCCTGAAACCCTATCTCAAAAAGAAAAGGGAAAGAAAAAAAAAAAAAGGAGTGACACATCACACATCCATGTTTCATTACAAGTAAGTGACCAAAACAGGACTGCATTTCACAGTTCGAATTTAATTCCAGACCCATGTTCTTTCCACTATGCCATACTGACACTAGGATTACATACATGCTTCAATACACAAAAATCGCAAATAGTACATGTAGACCCATCAACGATAGAATACAATAACCCTAAGCAATGTCTTTATTTCCAGAGGCTATCATAGTACTTAATTTGCACTAAAGTCACCTCCTCCAAAACAAATTATTATTTAAGAGCAAGTCACACAGACAGTATGACAGCAAAGGAAAGAAAGATCTTCAAGACTCCCCCAAAGGCCAATACTTAACCCAAAAATGCTAATTCCCTACACCCCACCTCAACCCCCCACCACTCCACTAGAGACTGAACCCAGGGGCACACTACCACTGAGACATGCCCCTAGGTTCTTTTTACTTTTTATTTTGAGACACTTAAATGATTCAGGCTGGCTTCCAATCGGTTATCATCCTGGGACTACAGGTGTGTGCCATCATGCCTAGCTCACAAATGATAATTTTTAAAGTGACTTATTCTAGTCTAATTCCTCTAAGGCTAGCTAAAAAACAAAATAATACTAAAACTAACACTTACTAAATGTAAGCCATTTAATGCAGTTGAAAACAAAGTCAGAAGAGTCAGTTTAGAAACTGCATACAGGTCTCCCTTAAATGGCTACATGAAACTCAAGTAAAACTAAAGATGGGTTCACAGAACCTTTTGTGGATGTAGAAGTTGAAAAGAACTGTCTGAACTCACTGGAAGATTAGCCATTCAAAGTTTATTTTGAGCTTCTTAATTGGTGTGTTCCATTTCTTTGAAGAAAAGAATGTCTTAAATTATCCCTCAGTTTATAAAAGGGAAAATAAAACCTCTTAACTCCAAAACAGATCATGATGCTCCAGTGCCTGATCTCAGTTAACAAACTGTGACTGGTTTCTCAGCTGGTCATTCTAAAACTCAACAGTACAAAGTCAAATTTCTAAATGCTGCTTGTTGTTGATGAAGGAATAAATGAAATGCAACTGACATTTAGTTCAAACTCCCACCCCAAACTCAAGTTAAATATAGTTAGTGTAGTGTGTTTCACAGAAATCTTCTGCATAGAAATAAAATTAAAAATGTTTAATTCTATTCACTGTTCAGCATTATTTAGTATCACTGAATAAATTTTCAATTTTATAAAAAGAATCACCTTCAACAATAAGAAAGTGCATTTAGAAACATGAATCAAATCTGTTCTCCAAAGGCATCCAACTCTCTACTTGTGGATAAGGAGGTTTCTATTGTGTAGTATCACATTAACCCAGACACTAAAGTAAAACTCAGACATTAAAACAAGCTAGGGATGAGCAGCTCTGACAGAAAACTACAAGGTACTGGAAGTTTTCCTAAGGGGAAAAAATCAAAATATAATGGGCAACAATATTTTGACAGAAAATCCACTTCACTATGACCACTCTCAGAATTTCACAACTCATTATGATGAAATGGAACCCTAATATGCATTTGGGCCTGCTTCCTCCATTGTTTTTAAGCAGAGTGGAAACAGCTGTAATGTGACTAGTATCTGCATCATCACTAGCACTCAGCCCTCATCATCAGAGCTCAGGGCTCACACACTCATTTTTTTCCTAAGAACTAGAAAGTAACTGTTTCTAGACCCGTGATGGCAAACTTTTTGGAGCTTTCAATAACAACAAACAACAGCAGGTTGTGGCACGCATGCCATAGGTCTGCTACCACTGTTCTAGACTCTCATAGCTTTTTAAAAAATGTCATTTTCATCACTCTGAGGTTTGCTAATAAAGTACAGATTTTGATCTGCACTATGCATGAAGAGTTAGCACATCTACTCCTCTTATTCCAAGCTTGGAGCAGCTTCTCTGAGAAGATAAAGTAAAGAGAAAGGAGGACTTGGAAGCTTTCTGAAGTTGAGGTGCACACAGAACTACTTTAGTCAAGATAATCTTTTTCTACCACTTGTTAGCACTGTTTAAATGCTATGCTAAAACTTAGTATTGTCCAGAATTGGAATCTGTATAGTTTTGGAATATTTTCTTCAGTTCTCATACATTTACCACTCAAAAACAAAAAGTCTTAGGCCTCCTGCCTTCATAAAAAAAACTATCTTACAAGTGTCTGCCCATTTAAAAATGTCTTTTAAAAACAATCTTCAAAAAAAGCTTTTGTGAGTGGATGATTACAAACCAAATCACACAATTCCTATACCTGTCTGTGTTTACACATCATAATAATCTTTTTTGAGGTTAAGGATGGGTAGAGAAAGTAAAAATGATTAAAATGTGATAAGTATATGTACCAACTCTCAGAAATGAATATTATTATTATTATTATTGTTATGGCAAAAATATACTAAACAAAAAAGTTTTTTTGTTTTAATCCACAAAGGACACGCCCAGGACAGAGGTCACCACTGCCTTTCACGATCCTGTTAAAGAAAAGCTAAAGTGGTTAGGAAAGCATGTGGGAACTTAACGTCAATTTTATCAGTCTAATAGTATCAGTCTAATAATCTCTGCAAACATACAATTTATAGAAAGCTGTCAATTTATTACAGAAAAAATACAGATTTCCAGAGGGTATCAAACAGAACGGGAGCTCCAATTACTCACCTTGTGCAGAGGGAGTACAAGGAAGGCTCCACCTCCACTTGCTTCTATGATTATGGCAACAAATCTGGGATTGACAGCACAAAAAGAACTATCCCAGGTCACACGAGAAACCCGGATGTCATCATAGCACTGGTCATTTTTCACTGCTTGTCCAAATACATGCCGAAACTTGCTCTGTCGTACCACTCGCCGCATCGTGTCTGTGGAAGAGGAGCAAGAATTACATTAGAATTATCATCTAACCAAACGCTTTACTTTTACAAAGAAAAAGCTTCGAGTCAAAAAAGTAGAACAGTATGGCATTTGTCTGCTCTTCTAAAAAGTAACCAAAATGCAAATCCAAATTTCCTTTAGCAGCACATACCCAGAGAAAACTGCAAATGCGTCAGGGAAAAAATTACAACAAAATGAAAAAAAATCTAATTCAACATCCAAAAACATCTCATCAATTTTAATTTCAGGAGAAAGTGTAAAGCAAAGAATGAAGGAAAATGAGCTTTTCAGGGTTGGGTGGGAGCTAACACATAATTCATTCTAACTCCTTCCCCTTTTTGAAGATAATTTCCAAAGTGAAATTATCTGATATATGTGAAGCTGAAAAAAGTCCAAAAACAAGTTATAATTTTGTGGCTCTCTTCTCAGCCTGCCAAGGTAATTTTCACTTTTTAAACATTTTCCCCCAACATTAACACTCTGCTATGTAAGAGCTATGCCTGCTCCCCAGTGTTTCTACAAGACCATGTACAGTAGGGAATTCAAGAGAAAGAAGCCACCACTCTGTCTTCAAGAATCTTCTAACCCCTTTTTAAGACAGGCATAATTATCAGAGCAACCCAGTATCAAACTCCATGGTGCTAAGTGGCACATGGGTAAAAACAGGAAAAACCAGCCCAAGGCCACAGAATGGATTAAGAGCCAAGCCTTAGAAAAAGGAGAGGTATTTAAATGAGTAAGAGGAATAGAGTGATCAAAGCCGTCCTTAGAATGGCAGTGACTCAAGCAGCACAGCTATTAGAGGGATTAGACAGGAAAAAGCTAAAAGCCAGGTATGGGGCCAGGAAGCGTGACAGGAAAACAGGCCTGGAATAACATGGCAACTGGACAGAGGAAAGGAAAGTTCCAAGCACTATACTGGAGATGAAATGAAACCAGGATGGATTTTCACATCAGAGGTGATCAATCACAGCCACTTCAAGTTAATCAGGAAACCCAAGGAGCAGGGTGGGTGGTAGAGAACTAGCTAGATTCCTGGGCTTCCTCACAGGCCACTTTCGACTCCAAATTCTACTAGGCTTCCCAACAGACATGTGCACTGAAAGTTTTGAGCTTTAGGATGGAATTTTCCTGTCTGTTACTATAGGACATTCTATTCAAACTGGTTAGGAGAATAGAAGCTTAGACAAAACCTAAGTGGAACTGGAACATGATCAAACTTCTACATCTCAGCTGAAAACCAGATCTCTATGTAGAGAGGAGAGCTAACACCTGTCCACTTGTGCCATTTGGGACACATGGTGGGCTGTTGCTAATTCCTTCCCTCTAATTTCCTTCCTTATGGCCCTGGGCCCACTGCTAAATGCAGAGAAAATTTATTTTTGCCAGACTCTCCTTCTACCCTTTCCAAGGCATGTGCAAAAGTGGCTGCTCTCCAATGCTGGGGCATGCGGCTGGGCAAAGGCAACAGACCCTTGGCAGGCAATTGTGCACCCATATTTCTCAGCACAGCTGTGGCCAGAACTTTTCAGCTGACTATAGGACCATACGTACTGAATCTTTAGTAAAGGAGAGGGCAAATTACATGCTTACACTTAGCCAGGTCCTTCATTTGTGACACAGAATGAGCTCTTCTAAAGCACGACTTAGATAAAACAGCTTCCATGAGATGGTGAAAACCAAAAGGAAAGCCAAAGTACAGCTAGCTGGTCTCAGGATTCATCTCTCTACAACCATCTATACAAGTTACAGAAGCTGGAATCCCCACTGGCACCCTTCACAAATGTTTCAAAAATAAGTTAACAGCCAGGCACATTGGTGCAGGCCTATATTCTTAACTACTTGAAAGGCTGAGGTAGGGAGATCACTTGAGCTCAGGGGCTCAAGACAAGCCTGGGCAACACAGTTAAGACCAATTTCAAAAAAATAGGTAAATTAAAAGAAAAAAATGCTGCATCATATCAAATAGTCAACATCCTTCAACTGGGTAAGGTAGCACCTGCTTATAATCCTAGCACTCTGGGACACTAAGGCAGGATGATCACATGTTGGAGCCCATGTTAGTGATGTAGCAAGACCATCACAAAGAATAAAACTTGTGTAAAGGGTTCAACCTCTAGCACTATTTAAACATATGTGTGTGTGCACACACATGAGAAAAAGTTTCAAATACATATAAAAAGTTCTTACAAATTCATACAACTAAATAAAACTCAAGAAAAAATTATATAAAAGACATGAAGAGGTAATTTATAAAAGAAATATAAATGCCATTTATCAACATTCCTCCCCTGAAATTCTAACAAAATGACAGTAAAGAGATAAAAGCAGGTACAAATACCAATGGACAAGTGAATGGCAAAGGAGCCTGTAATGCGGCAAATGCAAAATCTTGGAAGACACAAAGCTGTGATGCATGTGTACCTGACTGTGTGAGTCCCGTCCACTTAGGCAAGCATCTTAGGAGCATGTTAAGAATGACACCAAGAGCTGGGCGTGGTGGTGCACGCCTTTAATCCCAGCACTCGGGAGGCTGAGGTAGGTGGAGCGTTGTGAGTTTGAGAACAGCTTGGGCTACAATGCAAGCACAAGGCCGGCCTGACCTACATAGTGCGACCCTGCCTCAAAAAACTAGGGCTGGGAGTTTGGCTCAGTGACTTAAGCGCCTGTCTGGCGGGCGTGAGGCTGTGAGTTCGATACCCGGTGCTGGGAAAAAAAAAAAAAAAAGAATGACGCCAAACCCTCTGTGAATCCCCAGAACACTCAGTAGAGAAATTATGTATAGCTAAAGAGGGATATAGGAGAAAGGGGTACCAACAAAATGGACAGAATGCCTGAATTAACTACAACCAGATTTACAGATTCTCCTCCTCTCAGTGCTGCACAACCACAGACTGGCCTGTCTCTTCCCAGCAGAAGCCAGGAGTGGCTAGACTGACAGTCAGCTCCCTGACAGTCAGCTCCCTACCCTGATGCCACCAGTGCCCTGCTGCTGCCATGCTTTTTCTAGGGGCCACAATACCAAGATCCCACCCACTGTATCCTGCAGAGATCAGACTTCACTGTACTTGATGAGGGTCACCACCAACACAGGTATCATCTTGGCTTTTAAAGTTAATAATTCTTATTCTTCTCCCTTCTCTCCCCACCCCACCTTCCCCTTTTGGTCTTGGAGACTGAACCCAGGGGTTCAGACTAAGCTACATCCCAGCCCTTATTTTTTTATTTTGAGACAGGGCCTTGCTAATTTGCTAAACTGCCCAGATTGCAGTCAAACTTATGATCTTCCTTCTCAGCTTCCCACGGTGCTGGGATTATAAGCATGTACCACTATCCCATCTTATTTTTCAATCTGAATGGGTATTAGAAGAAAGCCTCTAACTTGAAAAAAATAGACATTTCCTCTTTTTTCCAATAGCTATACACCATCTAACCAGACAAAAATACAAAGGTTTAAATAAATATGTACAGCACTTGGTCTCCTTTGAAAGATTATACAATTCTGCTGGCTGACTTAATTAAATTCCTTAAAAGGTCATACCCACATTATGCATAATTACTTCTTTTCATCCTAACTACATCTGGGCCAAAAACATAGAGCCATTATGGTTTTTTGTTTTTTGTTTTTCTATAATCATGGAGTAAATAAAATGTCAGCTGTAGAGCAGAGTGAGGGGAAAAGCCAGAGTTTCCACAGTGCTGTGCAGGACTGGGCATCTTGAAATGGAATTTGAAGGACCGTATGAGCGTATTCACGAATCCAAGGTCAAACCTGACCTGGGCTCAAATGTCCACGTACAGGACAGCTGCTTTTGCTGGAGAGACTATCTCAGGCCCTTCAGGCACACAATAGAGAATAGCAATTATGAGCACAAGCTCCAAAGTCAGCCCTTGAGTGAAAAGCACAGCTGCACCATTTACTTCTTAGTCATGGTATACTAGGGCAAGTTACTGAATGTGTATCAGATTCTGTATATGAAAGTAGGTACAATGCATATAAAGTTGAAGTGATCATTAAGTAAGCACTGGGTTTGGGATAGTAGCATGAAGTTACATATTACAGTGTACAATACAGACAGATACACAAAACTAATCAATAAATGCCAACTACTGTTTTCCTAGTAATTAACATAAAATAATCTGCATTCAAATCCTACTTTGTCACTTGTTGCATACTACTTAATCTTACTGCATTTCCTTATCTATAAAACATAGAATATTTAAAAGAAGAATTAAAAAGAGCTGGGCGTGGTGGCACACACCAGTAACCCCAGCACTTGGGAGGTGGAGGCACGAGGATTGCTGTGAATTCAAGGCTAGCCTGAGCTACAAAGTAAATTCAAAGGCAGCCGAAGGACAGACACACACACACACACAGACACACACGCACACACACGAATTAAGAATGTAAACCAATATCTGACAAAGAAAAAGCAAGTTCAGGGGCCAGGGATTTAGCTCAGTGGCGTAAGCACCTACCTGGCAGGCACGAAGTTGTGAGTTCAATCCCCAATATCAAAAAAAAAAAAAAAGAAAGAAAGAAAGAAAGAAAGTTCAGGTTCAAATAGCTTGACTACTAAGGCCTATCAACCATTTAAACAATTAATGCTAATACTTCACAAAGTCTTCCAAAAATACGGCTGGACATGGTGTCACACACTTCTATTTCCAGGACTAGGGAGGCTGAGGTAGGAGGATCACAAGTCTGAGGCCAACCTGGGCTACACAGTGAGTTCAAGGACAGCCTAGTGAGAGCTTGTCTATGAAAGGACACACAGTGAGATCCTATACAAAAAAAAAAAAAAAAAAAAGGTCTGAACATTACCAAACTAATGAGACCAGTATTACCCTGACAGCAAAACCAAATATACATACCACAAGAAAACTGTAGAACATCTCTTATGCATATGGATGTAAAAATCTCCAAAATATTAGCAAATCAAATCTAGCAACATATAAAGGAATCAAACACAAGTAGGATCTATTCCAAGAATACACGGTTAGATTAACATCTGAAAACCAATTAACATAACACATATCAGTAAGAGTAGGAAACAACACTCAAGTGACCATCTCAGACAGACAAAGCATTTGACAATAACATCCTCTCATAAAATACTCAACAAAAAGAGGACCAGGAGTTTCCTCAATTTAATAAAGGGCATCCACAAAAATATCACATCTAATGATGAATGATGCTTCCTCCCTAAGATCAAAAGCAAGACAAAGATGACCACTCATGCCACTTCTACTCAGAATTGTACTATGAATTCTAGCCAGGGCAATGAGGCAAGAAAAAAACTTCTTTCCAACTGGAAAGAAGTAATGCTGTCTCTATACACAGATGACATGATCTTAGATTCAGAAATCTGTAAGGAATTCACTAAAATAACTAATAGAAATAATAAATTTAGCAAAGTTGCAATATACAAGATCAATAGTCAATACTCAAATATATTTTCTATACATTCATAACAAACAATTCAAAAATGAAAGAAAATTCCACTCACAGTAGCATGATATAGTGAAATACTTAGGACTAAACCTAACCGAGTAAGTGAAGAATTTGCAAACTGAAATTACAAGCATAACTGAAAGAAATCAAGGTACAAACAAATGAAAAGATACAAACAAATGAACAGCATCCTATACTCATGGATCAGAAGACTTAACATTAAGATAGCAATATTTCCCAAACTGACATACAGATTCAATGCAATACCTAAGAGAATTTCAGCTGAATGCTGCATAGAAATTGATGAGCTGATTCTAAAATACATACAGAATTTGCAAGAGACCCAAAAATAGCCAAATGACATTGAAAAAGAGAAAATTAGGAATATGCAATTTCCTGATTTCAAAACATACTGCAAGGCAGGCATCATGGTGTACGCCTCTAATCCCAGCCCTCAGGGAGCCGAGGCAGGAGAATCCTGAGTTCAAGGCCAGCTCAGGCAACTTAGGAAGTTTAAGGCCACACTGTACAGTGAAACCCTGTCTCATAAAAATCAAGAACAAACAAGTGAAATCCAAAATCCTTGCTACAAAGCAATAGCAATCAAGACAGTTTGCTACTGGAACAAGGAAAGACATACGCATCAATGGAATAGACTTCAAAGTTCAGAAGTAAAGCCATACATCATTGCCCAGCTAGTTTTCAACAGGGATGCCAAGGCCATTCAGTTAGGGAAGAACAGACTTTCAACAAAAAGTGCTAAGACAACAGGACAGCCACAAGCAGGAAAAAAAAAAAAAAAAGACATAAAACATTATTTCATACCACATACAATAATTAACTCAAAATGACTGAAAGACCTACCCCTAAAAGCTAGAACTATAAAACTCTCAGGAGAAAACAGGAATAAATCTTCAGGGCCTTAAATGTGGCAAAAAGATTCTTAGATACGACAATAAAAGCACAAGCAAAAAAGAAATAGTATATGGACTCCATCAAAATTTAAAACTTCTGTTATTCAAGAACAACACAAAGGGCACAACGGATCCTAGGAAGAGAAAGATCTGCACCTCCTGAGAACCCGCCATGCTGGGTCAGGGAGGATTCAACCAGAAGACAACTAGCCAGCCTTCCTGGTAAGTGGTGTGAGCAGCACAGGTTCCAGGAAGAGAAAGATCAGCACCTCTCATGAGCCTACCAGTGCACAGGCTGAGACTCAACAACCCCCCACCCCCACAAGAAACCTGCTGGTTCAGAGGTCCAGCTAAGTTGATAGCAACTAAGGTACATAAAGCAACTACATGCTTGTATTGATTGGTGGATTTTGCAGGTCTGGGGCCAGCAGTCTGAGCATCTCTTGGGAGGATGACAGTATGCAATGTAGCAAATATGGGGGATTCCCTTCTATCTTGTCTTTGAGGCCCAATATTGTTCTCACTGTTTTGCTTTATTCTGATTAATTGTTTTGTTTTATTCAATATTCTGTTTTCACTGGTTTTATTCTGTTCTGTTTTTGGTTTGATTTTACTATATCTGATGGAATGGACAACTATTGTAAAGATAACATGATATACTATAGTAGCTATTATTTTCCTAGTATCCTGCTAAGAAGTTCTGTACCAGTTCTACTGCTCTGGTTTTTTGTTTGTTTGTTTTTTGCTTTTTTTTTCCGGTACCAGGGATCGAACTCACAACCTCACGCCTGCCAGGCAGGCACTTAAGCCACTAAGCCAAACTCCTGGCCGTATTTTTTTCAAGGCAGGGTCGCACTATGCAGTTCAGGCCAGCCTTGCTCATGTTGTAGCCCAAGCCAGCCTCAAACTCACAACACTCCACCTACCTCAGCCTCCCGAGTGCTGGGATTAAACACGTGCACCACCATGCCCAGCTCTACTGCTTTGTTTTGATTAACTTTGTTCTGCTACGTTTCATTGGATTTTACCATTTTAAAATAAAATTTTTTAAAAATTAAAAAATAAAAAAAAAGAACACCATGAAGAAATGAAGACAATCCACAGAATGGTGACATTTTTGTATATCTTATATTTGATAAGGCACTTATACCAAAAATATATAAAGAACTCTAACAATTCAATAAAAAAGACATAAACCCAACTTAAAGATGGGCAAAAGGACTTAAGACATTTTTCCAAAGATATACAAATGTTCAATAAGCACATAAAAAGATGCTGGACATCATTTGTCACTTGGGAAATGAAATCAAACCAAAGGGACTGGGAATATACCTCAGTGATAGAACACTTGCTGAGCATGTATGTATAAGGCCCTGGGTCTGATTCCCAATATATGGAGCAGAAGTGAGGGAGGGTGAGGAGAGGTGATTGTTCGCTATTATCAAAGAGCCTACCAATAGTTTCTCTACCCAAAGGAAAAATCCAAATGAATTCCCTACTAATACTGTCACACAACAGAAACATTGACTGCTTTAAAGGACACTTTATAATAATATTCTGTTTTTCCATCTTAGCCTGTTATTTATTGCACTTAAATGTTTCTTCAAACGAAGGAAAAAATGAGAACTCTCCAAACAAAAACTGCACTGTTAAGAGGTTGCCTACATTATCAAATGATATTACTGTTTCATCAAAAAAAGTTCTGCTACAGATTTCCAAATTAAGATGTCACATTATCAAACTTAGGTGTTATTAGATCTCTAGTCCCAAACTAATCAAATCACAAAGTAGAAAACTAAAACATCTCCTTAAAAAAGCATATTATAAGGGAATCTAATTCTCAATTATATCAAAAAGAATAAATGAAAAACTCAGGAACTAATATAATAGCCCAAGAAAATACTAGGTATAATTTTAAATGTCTTGCCATAGAATAGTTCAACCTTGGAGAAGTTACTTGCTCATCAGGCCTTTCAAATGACAAATTCTTAAAACTGCACAGGACCTACTCTCTGCAATTACAAGATCATCTCATAAAGGAGGACATTATGTAGCAGTAAGTCATTCATTAAATCAAAGAAATGTTGAAAAGTTTCAAAATAAATTGACTTTAAATAGAAGACAATGCAATGTGGTTTTTAACTTCCATAAAATGTGGGAATTGTAAACCTTACTTAAGCCCTTATAAAATGTACAATTACTTATCAAGCCAGGCCAGGTGGTGCACAACTGTAATCCCAGCACTCAGGAGGCTGATACAGGAGGATGGCTGTGAGTTCAACGGTAGACTGAACTACCTAGCAAGACCCCGTCCCAAGCAACCCCTCCAAAAGGTGTAATTTATCATTCTATCCGTATTTCCAATAACATGGGCACTATTCTAGGACAGGTGTCATTAAAACAAAAAAACTGAGATGCCTTTGAAATACAATGGAGAATAGGCTGAAAGCACAGGCTCTACTATGAGATGCCCTAAGGGATGGATAAAATTTGTATCTTAGTAACATGGACAGTGGTCACCCTGTCAGGTTATCTAGATAGCACTGGAGGCCAAAATTAAGAAATAAGGAGTTGACTGCAAGCATCTTACTGAATCTTTAGTAAGCAAATAATATGCTTCTGCTTTAGCTTCAAAATAAGAAAATCTAAAAGCTGATAATTGATATTCATAACACCTGACCTTTAAGGAAACAAAAAATAATTAAAAATGTATTTACATGTTAGATAAACAGCCTAAAAATAAAAAAGAATAAAGAACAGCCAGTAAAAACAACATCTAAAAAGTCCAGTAAAGAATAAAGAACAGCCAGTAAAAACAACATCTAAAAAGGCCAATCTCCTTAATGAACATAAATACAAAAACCTTCAACAAGATACTGCCAGCTGAGTGTGGTGGTGCATGCCTGTAATCACACCACTTGGAAAGCTGAGGCCAGAGGATTGATGTTGAGTTGGAGGTCAGCCTGGGCTACATAAATCAAGGCTGACCTAACTACATAGCAAGACATGAGAAAGAAAGGAAAGAAGGGAAAGGAAGGAAGAAAGGGAGGAAAGGAGGGACAGGAAGGGAGAAAAAGAAAAAAGAAGGAAAGAGAAAGGAGAAAGCAAAGCAAAGCAAGCAAGCAAGAAACTGCCAAATATCACATGTTCCACTGCATGCTGGTTTTCACCAGCTGCTGTTCAACCTTCACTGAGGACTGGCTAGTCCAACATATCCTTAGAACAGATCATCTTGCAGAAATGACTTCCAATAATGCTGTGAGATTTTGCCCCTGGACCACTGATAATAAATAAGTTCAGGCCAGGCACGGTGGCCCATGCCTGTAATTCCAGCACTCGGGAGGGAGGCTGAGGCAGGAGGATCACAATTTCAAGGCCAGCCTAGGTTACACAGTGAGTTCAAGGTCAGCCTGAATTGCACAGTGAGACCCTGTCTCAAAAAAAACAAAACTACATACATATATACACACATACATTTATACTATTCAGCAGATATCAATGTGCTATGTGTAGTGCCAATCAAATTCCCTATCACCACAGAGACTGCAGTCTGTTTAGGCATCTGTGGTGCACTTTGACAGCTCATAAACATCAACAGTGTCTCCTCATGGCTTCCACTGGCAGAAATGTGGGTACCAGAAGTAATGATATTAGTCTGTGATAAGTGTGTGAAGATGGAGTAAACTAACAAAAAGCTCGAGAATGATACATCAAATATGGCTTTGAATTGGTCAAGCTTAGTACAGAGCAGTTGCCTGAGGAAGATAATGGCTTCCCTGAATCTACAAAAGTAAAGCAAATTGTACAAGCCTTGAATACCAATGTTTGGTCCAACATAGTGATGAAGAATGATAGAAACAAACCTGTAGCCTTCTCAATTCATTGGCTGGAATAAACTGCAGCACTGGATCAACCATCACTCAGAGCATCCCCTTTGCCAGCAGCAGACAGGACTGAACCTCTCCCTGACCACCAGTGTGGTGCATCTAACACAGCAGATCCCCAGGTTGACAGCATTGTGCATCCACAATAGATAATCTAGATATTCAAGAATTAGCTAGTCTCAGTACTGGAGGAGGAGATTTGGAAAAATTTTTAAAGACTACTTTCAAAGTTAAAGGAAATGAGAGCTGCAACAGGGCCGTGGATTTGGTTCAATAGTAGAGTTCTGGGCTTGCACGCACAAGGTCCTGGTTTCAGTCCCCAGCACCACCAAAAAAAAAAAAAAAAAGGAAACCTGCAACACTTCCTCAGGAGCAAAGAAAGCTGCATGCAGAAAATAGCTAAAGCATTCTGGAAGGCAGTTGGAGGACATAAAAAAGAAACTGAAGGCCTTTCTTCTAATGAAGAATAGTAAATCATCCCTCACTAGCTTTGACTAACAAAAATGCTCGCTGTCTATACCTGAGATACTTCCCTACTAGATTCGGCTTACGCTGCTAAGATCCCCATTACTATGCTGGACACCCGATTTGTTTTTAGGGTCCCTCTTAATGTTAGTTTTCAATAGGGAGTTATGCAGTAACCTTCTTTCTTCTGTGTAGAAGAGTGAGGAGTACAGTGACAACAACTAGTGACAAGTTCTCAAATGTATTTTCTTGTTCTAGGAATGGAAGTAGAATGAGTCTCAGAGGTTTATGTGATTTGCCCCAGCTATAGAAGAAGGAAACCTAGCAGTCACTTCTGGCCAGCCTTTATGTCATGTTCCCTGCGTCCCATACTTCATGAGCTTGTGCCTGACTGTTGTGAATTTTGCCCACTCAATGAGGCTCTGGGCTATGATGCTTTCCACTTGTTGTTGCTGTTGTTTTGTTTTGTTTTGTTTTTTCTTTTGGAAAGAGACAGCTGTAGATTTGATTAGTGCTATAGTATGAGAGGTTGGGCTGTCAGTAGCCCAACTAAGAAAATGTTTCTGGGTGTTTCTTTTGAAATAAAGTGTCTGAGCTCACACTAGGAAGAACTGGAAAACTTGTGTGTATTCTCAGACTACAAAAATAAAAGCAAAGGTTTCCCACTCTGGTGTGGATTAAACAAATCCTCTTCCATGATGTTGTGGGGCATGTGCATGAGAGACAGAATCTCAAGGAAGTTCTGTGTAGGTCATGGAAACAGTGTGCTCATGACTGAGGTAGTTATGTTGGCACCATGTGCAGACACTCTTCTGCTTGAGCATTCTCCCCTGCTACTTGAGATGCCAGAACTATGCTGTCACACTTTAAACCCTCAAAACAAGGCAAGTGCCCCTTCTTTGCGTTTGAAAGTTGAACAGATCACTGCCAAATTAGCAACACTGAGCAGGAGTGAAGTGGTAGGCAGTACACATCTGACCACCTTGTTTCAATCTCAGCATTGACAGTTCTTCTTTGTGTAGCAGAGAGGGACTACCCTTTGTCCATTATCCAGGGTCATGTTTGAGGGGCTCAGGCCCTGAGGAAAAGACCATCCAAAAAAAGTATCACAGGAAGAGTGGAATGCATAGCAAATAAAAACTCCTATTTATTTTCTGTTAAAAATTTTTAAAACTTGCTGGGAATTTAGCTCAGCAGTGCAAGTGCTTGCCTGGCAAGTGCAAAGTCATGAGTTCAATCCCCAGTACCCTCCCTCCCCTGCAAAAAAATTAAAAACTCAAAGATCACACACATCATGACCAAGCTGACTCCATTCCAGGGACACAAGGATGGTTCACCACATAAAAATCAGTAACACAATACATCACATAAACAGAAGCAAAGACAAAAATCACATGATAATCTCAACAAGCACAAGAAAAGCCTTTGATAAAACACAATTCATGACAAAAAAAAAAAAAAACTGACAAAAATAGGTATAGAAAGCCAGACATGGTGGCACACGCTTGGAATCCCAGCACTCAGGAGGCAGAGGCAGGAGGATCGTCATGAGTTTGGGGCCAGCCTGGGCTACAAAGTGAGTTCAAGGCCAGCCTCAATCATACAAGGAATGTAATGAAACCTTGCCTCAAAAAAGACCAAAAAAAAAAAAATTAGATATAGAAGAACCTTATCTCAAATTGAGAAAAGTCACTTATAAGCCCATTGCCAACATCATACTAAATGAAGAAAAATCTGAAAGCTTTTCTTCTAAAATCAAGAACAGGACAAGGATGTCCACTCTCATCACTCCTGTTCAAAACAGTACTCAAAACTTTAGCCAGACCAATCAGACAAGAGAAAGAAAAGGGATAGACACACAGACATACATATCATTACTGGCAGATGACAAGAAGACCTAAAAGTTCCACTGAAAGACTCCTGGAACTAGTAAATTCAGCAAAGTACAGGATACGAAATCAGCACACAAAAATCAACAGTGTTCCGGTACACCAACAATGAACACAGTGAGAAAGAAATCAAAAGAACAACACCATTCACAACAACTTTTTAAAAAATTAAATACCTGGGTATTAACCAAGGAAGTAAAAAGAGATTGAAGAGGACATCAGAAAATAGGAACATATCCCCTGTTCCAGAATAGGGAAAAGCAATAACCATATTACCAAAACTGATATACAGATTTAATGCAATCCTAGTCAAAATATCAACAGCATTCTTCACAGAACTAGAAAAAAAAATCAATCCTAAAATTTATATGGAATCAAGAGACCCAGAATTGCCAAAAAAAAAAATTGAGTAAAAAGAACAAAGCAGCCGGGCGTGGTGGCGCCCACCTTTAATACCAGCACTCAGGAGGCTGAGGCAGGTGGGGCATTGTGAGTTTGAGACCAGCTTGGGCTACAACGTGAGCAAGGCGGGCCTGAAGTACATAGTGCAACCTTGCCTTGAAAAAAATAGGGCCAGGAGTTTGGCTCAGTGGCTTAAGTGCCTGCCTGACAGGCGTGAGGTTGTGAATTCAATCCTCCGTACTACAAAAAAGAAAAGAAAAGAAAAGCAGGAAGCATCACTATCTTGGATTTGAAGTGATATAACAAAGGCAAAGTGATTTAAAAAAAAAAAAACAGCATGATACTGGCACAAAAGCATACATGTTTATCCATGGAACAGAACTGGCGATGCAGAAGCAAAGCCAGGCACCTTCAGCCACTTGATCTTTGACAAGTGGAGCCCAAAACATACACTGGAGAAAAGATATCCTCTTTAACAAACAGTGTTGAGAAAACTGGTTATCCACATGCAGAAGAATCAGTCTAGACCCACCTCTCACCCTGTACTAAAATCAAATCAAAATGAATCAAAGACCTAGATATAAAAAAAAGAAACACTGAATCCACTGGAAGATAAATTAGGAAAAACTCTTGAAGAGATAGGTATATAGACAAGGACTTTCTGAACAGAACTAAAAGCACACAAGAAATACACTAACGATCAACAAATGGCATTATATCAAATTAAAAAAGCACAGTAAAGGACAACAGAATGAACAAGCTATGGAATGAGAAAAAAATTTTGCCAGCTACTCCTCAGACACAGACCTAATATCTATATAAAGATTGATAAAGAACTAAAAAAAACAAAAAGATCCTCCCCAAATAAAAGGCTCAATAAAAAAAAAGAGCAATTAAAACACTTCTCAAAAGAAGCATCAATGGCCAGTAGGTACACGAAAAAATGTTCAGCATTTTTGGTAATTAGATATATACAAAAACAAATCTGACATCTTTAATCCCAGCACTCAGGAGGCTGAGGTAGGAGAAGCGTTGTGAGTTCGAGGCCCGCTTGGGCTATAACGTGAGCGCAAGGCTGGCCTGAGCTACAGAGTGCGACCCTGCCTCAAAAAACCAGGGCTGGGAGTTTGGCTCAGTGACTGAAGCGCCTGTCTGACAGGTGCAAGGTTGTGAGTTCAATTCCCGGTGCCACAAAAAAAACAAAAGCAAAAACAAAAACAAAATAACAAATCTGAGAGTCCATCTTACTCCAGAAAGAATAGGTATCATCAAGAACTCAAAAAACAACAGCTGCTGATGAGGCTTTGGAGTTGGGGGCAGGGAGCACTTCTACATGGTTAGTGGGGATGTAAACTAGTACAACCACTATGGATATCAGTAGGAGATTCTAAAACACTAAAAATAGAATATTCATTTGACCCAGCTATACTTCTGTCTTCCTGGAATAGACAACATATTACACCGATACATGTATATCCTTGTTTACAGCAGCACAATTCACAACAGCAACATCTTGGAAGCTGCCTACACACTCATCAACAAATGAGTGGGAAAAAAAATGTGACATATATACATAGCGGAATACTTCTCAGCCAAAGAAAGACAAACTCGATACATTTGTAGGTAAACAGATGCACTTTGAGACCATAATGTTAACTGAAATAAATCAGACACAAAAGGTTAAATATCACAAGGCTGACATGGTGGTGCCCACCTGTAATTCTAGCACTTGGGAGGCTGAGGTAGGAAGACCACTATGAGTTTGAAGGCAGCCTGGGATACAGAGTGAGATCAGCCTGTACTACAAGGCGAGATCCTGTGTCCAAAAAAAAAAAAAAAAAAAAAGGTTAGGTATCACCATGGTTTCTCTAATATGAGAAACTCAAAGTATAAATAATTTAAAGAGCAAAATAAAAGATAGATGATAGGAAACAGAGAGCTAAGACTTTGTGAATATGAGAAGGGAATCTGGTGATGGGGAAAGACAGGAAGAAGAGGGTAAAGGGAAGAAGGATCAAAATATAATATATATAAATATCAATTCCCCACGAATATATTTATTATGTATCACAAATATACTAATAAAAATTTTTAAGATAATGAATAAAATAAAAATAAAAATTAAGGTCTAACTATGAGTTAAGAACTTGGTTGATTTGTCAGAAGTAGTTCGCTAAGATCACTTTTAAAATTTCCATCTTATAGTCAGCTGATAAATATCACCCTTTAGGAGAGTGTAAAGGCAGGACTGCCAAGTCACACACAGAAACTGTATTTCATAAGTCATACAAGAAAATTAGAAGAAAAAAATAGATAATACAGTGTTTCTAGTGTAATGGCAACAAATAAACCATTCCCAAAACACCTGAGTAAATGTTACTGTACTTTCTCTACTTCCATCAATCTCAAAAAATGAAAATTTTGACATTTTCCTGTTTATTGAGAAGTTATCTGTGTAAAGATTCCAGCAGATGTGTTTCTGTGGTTCATATGAAAGGAAATACATCCTGCTAGGACCACATACAGGAAAACCCCTGCTTTGCAAAGGTACTGCAAAATCCTGCTTTGCACATTTGCTGAGATCATCCCAGAGTGTTGATTATTCCATGTTCAGTTGACTTACAATGTTCCCTCCACCAGCAACAATTACAGAAAGACCCCAAAATCTCCAAGTGTTCCCTCTAAGATGCTACTTTTATGGCGGGCTCCTTTTAACGCGGAAGAGATTGGAACAGAAAGCAAGCAGGATAACAGATGAGAAGACAAATGTCCTCGTCTCAGTTATTTAAATGATAACGCCAACAGTCAAAAATTCATTTTACGAAGCTGGAAATGTAGTAATACATAAACCTACACAGAAAACAAATTCCCAAGAACAGACACTCGAAGCCAAGTATGGGAGTTACTCTAATACAAAAATGCAACATTCATCATTTCTGGACATAAGATAGTTGAATTTTTCAAATTTAAACAAAATCCACCAGTGACAAAGAATTTCCTTAACAAATCACAAATTTTTACTCTAGCCAACTCTTTAGCTAGCAGATTCAGACACAGACATTCCAAGAAAAAAGTATGATTTCTTTATCTACTTTAATAACGGTTATTTAAAAAAGAATAAAGACCACATACAACATCTACTATAAGACACAGCAAAAAGTCAGGTACACAACAGACCTCCTTACACATTGCAGCTATGCCTGAAAGAAACTTTCATTCCACTGCTAACATGAACTCGTGAGGGGAAAATGTTCTTTCCACAAAAACTGCTTACCATTTACAATGACTGACTTGGAGTATGAAATTGCCTAGATGTTGGTTCAGTTTATCATGATACCAACAACAGGAAGAATGTGATAAGAAATACACTCATTTAAGTCTTCCAAGTAGTTTCATCCCATTATTTAACCAGGTAACAGATAAAATGCTAAGAAAAAGGCATATTCATTATACTGCATTATTTCAATAAGATAACCCAATATAATTCAGTTCTACAACGTTTCTAGTAACAGACTCACAAAAATGCAAATAAAGTCCACCATGAAACATCAGGCTTTTAGGCCTCATAGAAGCCTGGCATAGAAAGGGGTCCCAAGTTTATCCACTCCAGGCTCCTCATTCTTCAGCATGGAGACATTATGTGACTAGCCAAAAGGAGAAAGAACTTCTGAGGAAGGCACAATGGCCTACAACTACAAAGTAAAGGACAGTGCAACTCCATGAACTTTAACATTTTTTCAATGCTAAATTGCATATCATATATGGAACTTGGCTTTTGCAAGTCAATAAACAACAGTACTTAGAGCACCTCATGGTGATGCAGCCTACAATCAACAGTTCCACTTAGCCACTTTGTGTAATTTTTTTTTCTTGATACCAGGGATCAAACTCACAACCTAGCACTTGCCAGGAAGGCGCTTGTGCCGCTGAGCTAAGTCCCCAGCCCCCACTTTGTGTAATTTTTAAACATGAAATTGTAATTTGCCTACACTTTACAAACATGAATCAAAATACAGAAACTGGATGTGAACATTAACTATAGTGAGACAGAGATACATCTAAAGAAGCAAATCTCTACTTCTGACTGGAAATCTATAAGCCTTAAAGCAGAGGATATGTTCAATGTCTGAGAAGACATGGAAGGAAGGAAGAAAGGAAGGATAAAAGAGAGGGGGAGAAAGAGAGAAAGTAAGAAAGATTAGAAATATACATATCTAGCCAGGCGTGGTGGCACGCGCCTGTAATCCCAGCACTTGGGAGGCTGAGACAGGAGGATGTTCAGAGTTCGAGACCAGCCTGGGCTACAAAGTGAGTTCAAGATCAGCCTGAAAGGCATAGTGAGACCCTGACTCAAAAAGACAAAAAAACCAAACCAAACCAAAACAAAACAAACAAACAAAAAATATATATATATATGTATACATCAAAGACAGTTTCTAAAAAGTAAGATAAAATGAAATAATTTTATACTTCTCATAGCTCTCTAAGAAAACTTTTTTTTTTTTTTTGGTACCGGCACTTGCCAGGCAGGCGCTGTGTCGCTGAGCTAAACCCCAGCCCAACATTTTACATTTTACAATCTAATATGCATTTTACGAACTTCTTACAAAGAGAAATTTAGAACCATCTAGTATAAAACAAACGCTCACTGAAAATTTACAATTGTCATGTGTGACAAGAAATGAGGTGAGCTCAATGATATGGACAGCAAAACTGCAACATGACAATCCTGTAAAGCCAGGTGTAGTAATGATACACCTATAAGCCCACCACTCAAGAGGCTGAGGCAGGATGATCATGAGTTCCAGGTCAGCCTGGGCAACACAATCAATTCAAGGTCAGCATGGGATATATAGCAAGGCCCTATTTCAAAATAAAATATAAAAATTTGAAAAGGACTGGGGATGTAGCTCAGTGTAAAGGTCCTGGGTTCAATCCTCAGTACCACAAAAAAAAAAAAAAAATTAATTAAAAATAAATTGAGAAAATTCCTGAAGATGAGAGTTAAAAATCCTAAAATTATTCTTTTGTCTCTTACAACCGTAAAAACACCCTTTATGACAAAATAGTGGGATATTAAGGCTTGTACTCACCTAAAATAAAAGAATGTTCCACTTATTAAAACATGAGATTATAAGGCTTTAGGAGACATCTCTATCTTTTAATGTCTACAGACACAATGTGCAGGGATAGACAAGTTTATAAACCCTCACACCTCCCACTCTTCTCCTTATCACTGGCATTTTTTCAAACATGACTACCTCTCTGCCCATCCCAGGAGCTTTGAAGCACTGCAGAAGAACCTCAATCTTAAAGACAGCAGTAGGCATTCTCTGCCCCAGAGAGAACACTGTGGCACCACAGAAAACCTCCCTAGCTGACACCATGGAGACTAGACTCAGACACTGGGTTCTATGTCTCTCTTCAAAGAACATAACACAACTCGAAGAGCTAAATTAATCCCAAGAGTTTTCAAATCAACTGTAAAAGTCTTACAGACATGAATGGCCCAGCAATCTCATTTAAAAATTAACCCATGTGTTTCGAAATACTCTTGCATACTGATGACCTACTTTTCTTATCAACAACAGGTTAAAAAAAAAAACACATATGACTGTACAAACTTGCTAAGTCTGTTTTCTACTACTTAGTCAGATGGGGTTTCTCTTGGAATAAAATGTTAATATGTAATTCTTTGACAATCTTCTCACACCAGGGAATGAAACTACTGGATTTCCAGATCTCTCAAAATAAAATAAAAAGTCATTTTTATGAAGAACTTCATAAGGGCAGTCATAGGCAAAACTAGGAATGCCAGAAAACAAAATATCACCTTTTCTATTGAAGAATTTTGGTCTTTTTTTTTTTTTAATACTTTGCATCCTGGGCAAGCAGGGATTAAATGAATTTAATAAACATATATTCCTGACACTGTTTCAAAGGAGTATTACAAGAGAGAGGGAAAATTCTAGCTTAGGTGTCAGATAGGAGTTTATCATGACATAGCCAATTAATCAACTACATCGTTCTGGTCCCCTGATTATTGTTTTCTTTAATTATGAAAAAGGAGAACAGATACAAACATTTTTTAGGGTCCTATCATAATCTGAAGCCTGAGAATCTATACAGAATCCTTTCAATGCAACTTTACAGTTTGGATTGGATCTGACATGCTCCCCGAAGGCCATGCCTCGAGGGTGTGGCTGCCAGTCTGTGGTGCTGCTGGGAGGTGGGGTGACTGTTAGGAGATGGGATCTAGTCAAAAGAAGTGAGGTCACTGGGGGCACGCCCCTGAAAGGCCCCTCTTTTCAAAAGAAAATCATAATCTTTAATTCTGTTAGCTGGAGTGTAATAGTAACCTGAAGAGAAATGAAATGCCTCAAATGAAAGTAGGAAAAATGTCCAGCTTCCCTCTCACAGTACTGGGAATTGAACCCAGGGAGTGGCATATGCTAGGCAAGCACTCCACCACTGAACTATATCCTCAGCTGAAGGAAGAATCACTTTTAAATAATTTTAAGAAGACCAGCAAAAAGATGTGAGGCTTCCCATCTCTAATATTTCTGTTAACATCATCATTTACGGTTTGTAGAAATCTTTAAAATCTGCCAGAATTACCAAATATAACCACACAAACACAAAACATAATTATAAAACAATTCATTTTTGCTACCATTTATGACACCACAGATATGATATAAACAAAAGCTAGCCAGGCATGGTGGCACACACCTGTAATTCCAGCACTCAGGAGGCTGAGGCAGAAGGTTCACTGCTAGTTTGAGGCCAGCCTGGACAAGCCAGCCTACATCTGTCTCAAAAAATAAATAAATACAAACGAAACAAACGAAACAAAACAAAGAAAAACAGACAAAAAAGGGAAACTCAGGTTTTTCAACAGCTACCTGAACTCTAAATCTTCATTTTCATACAAAGTATGGTTATTTCCCTTATCTATCTTGATAAAGATTTTCAACTAAAAACAAGCTCCCACTAGGAAGTTACACCACTAATTCTTTTCAGTCAAACTTGTTAACCAAAACTACAAAACAAAGCTTAAGCCCAAGCTACCAATATTTTCACCTTACTCAAGAAGCCAACTAATTTGCAGTAAAGCTCCAAAACGTATCATCACTTACCAGAATTTATGCTTTTAGCTAGAGTATGACGCTGCATATATTTTAGAAAACTATATCCCCTACTATTATTATTAAACCATCATTTTAGTAAGTTTTAAGAAAAGAATTTATGCTCTACATAGTCAAAACTCTAAAATTTGCTTTACAAATAAAGTATGTTTCAATAAATAGAAGTACTCTAGGTTTGATCCCCAGCACTGCAAAAGTAAATAAAGGCATATATATGCCTTTATATACACACATACCTTACTAACATATTTATTACAATGACAATTAGGAGGTTAGCTAATCATAAGGCACAGTAAACAAATGCATACAACTGATACTGCACCTATCCCATGCACCCCCAACCCCATCCTCAGTACTGGAGCTCGAACCCAAAGGCCTTTGTGCTTGCTAGTCAACTGCTGCTACTGACCTACACGCCCTGCCCTTTTTAAATTTTTATTTTAAGACAAGGTCTCACAGTGCCCATACTTTATAGGTTAGCTTATAACTTGCAATCCTGCCTCAGCCTCCCAAGTAGTTGGGACTACATGCATGCAGAAAATTACTTTATCTCTTTCATTTAGAAAAACAGGAACACTGATACCATCCCCTAAGAATATCATGCAAAGTGAAATTCAACTAAGATTTATTGAGCACTAACTGTGCATCAGACAGTATGCTAGGAAATAGAGCCACAAAAACAAACAAAAATAAGATATTCTTTGCTTTTAAGAAATGCAAAATATAGCAGCACTGGAGTTTACATTCACGAACTGGAAAATAATTCATACTTCATTTAATTTCTATTCATTTAACCCATAAAGAAATCAGTACTGGAGCCAGGCGTGGTGGCACATGCCTATCATCCCAGCACTTGGGAGGCTGAGGCAGGAGGATCATTGCAAATTCAAGACCAGCCTGGACTACAAAGTGAGTTCCAGGTCAGCTTGAACTGCATAGCAAGAATCTGTCTCAAAAAGACAAAAAAAGAAAAGAAAAAAGAAAAAGAAAAAAAGTAATCAGTACTGACACAGAAATCACTAACAAATTAACATTTCTATCTTTTTAACTCCATATCCAAATAATATCTACATTTTTTTAAAAAATACTGCACAAATATGTATCATACTATCACAACTTTTCACAATGGGTCCAGCCTTCCCACACATCTTGCACTGCTCTTTCCCAGTTACACCTGTTCTGAGTCAATCCAGTACCATCACTCAGACCCTCAGGCAGGGACTCTTTCTCAGCATCCCACAGCCACTGATTCTACATCACTTGTCCATACCAAAGAATTCAGCATCAAAAATTAATACATACAAGAGCTAAAAGTTTAAGTGTCTTCTACTAATTTTTAAACTTCTATACATTTTTAAAGTAAACCAAAACATTAAGCTTGCCATAACAAACTATGTAAATAAGAATTTTTAATTGGGCCAAAAAAAAAATCAATCCCTAATGCTTATTACACTTTACATCCTAAAATGTTCAAGTTAGAAGAGTTCATGGATATCTGGTAGTTCAAATGCTTCATAAAGGCAATCACAAAAAGAAGAGGTAAGTTATTTTCCATTATTTGACAAAGTAAGTGGCTTTTTGGTCATCATTTATAAAGCAATGTAGAAATTGGGCCTTGGCTCTGACTACTATAAGCTATTCCAACTTACAACTTACCCTGCCTTGATCCACTTCTCAAAGATCACAGCAACCAAGTCACTTTACCTTTACCATGGATTCTCAAATGAAAAAAGAAAACAACAACAACAACAAAAAAAAAAAAAAAAAACCCAGGATCAGCCAGGTGTGGTAATTAACATCTATAATCCCAGCTACTGGAAGGTTGAGGTAGGAAGACATGAAATTCAAGGCCAACCTGGACAAATTAGTGAGATCCTATCTCAAAATAAATAAATTCTGGGGTGTAGTCCAGTGGAGGGGCAGCCTAACATGCAGGAACACCTAGGTTTAATGCCCAATAGGACACACACACACAGAATCATGAGTATTTTGAAAAAAACTTTAGTATATTCACTCTTTTATAGGTAACCCAACCTGTCAAGGGCATGCAGGGCTCTTTCCTGATTCCAAGTATCACATCTAACCTTGCATGGCATAGTCTAATCCCACAAGCCTTCATTCAACTTTCCCCTTGATACTTGTTACACTGATTGAATGCAAAAGTTTCTGAAATAATGTGAATCACTAAGGAATCTCCTTTTAAAAAATTAATACTCGGGCTGGGAGTTTGGCTCAGTGGCTTAAGCGCCTGTCTGGCAGGCGTGAGGCTGTGAGTTCAATCCCCGGTGCCGGAAAAAAAAAAAAAAAAAAACATTAATACTGTACCTCTAAAAGGTTTAAAAGACATGAGTGAGATAACAGAAAGCCCAGTCATCCTAATACTGAACAGCTGATATTCTAGTAATAACTATTAGAAATGCATTTGAGTCATTTGATTGGCCACTGCTATTAAAAGGTCAGTGAACAAGAGAATAGGAGTATCAAAGTAACAGAGATAAAGGAAGATAAAGAACTTGGAGGATTAGTAAAGATCTGGAGGACTGCTATAGCAAAACTCTGGGTGCCACAAAGCCTGCTGAGAGGCATTTCAGGGTTTATGTTGTGGTTCCTTTTCTTTCACATGATTCTCACCTCCCAAGATCCAAAATTCCACTGTCATCACTAACAGTTTCTAAAACTATGCTATAAATGAAACAGATTAAATTTAGGCTGGCAACTTACACACCACTAACAATGCTCAATCTATACAAAAAATACCATCTGAGTACCAAATAACTTAAGTCTCTAGAATAAACTGAGCCCCAAGTTGAAACCAAATGTACATATTGTCTCCAAAACAAAAATTCACAAGAGCTCTCAATCACTGACTTTCAGAGGACCCCACCAGTCATATCATTAGCCACAAGTGACAGTGTAGTTCAGCCCAGTGCACTCAAGATACCTCTATACTACATAATAAGAAGATTAAACTGGCAGTCTCAGGGATTAAAAAAAAAAGACTTCTGACTTACTTTCTCCTGCAATAATACTATAAGCAGTGGTTGAAGAGATGAGAGAGACTAAAGGATGGTTACTCTATTTCTAAAACAGACAGTGCATAGCTTAAGTATCACCCCAAAGAGCTGTAGCCATCCCTTGCTAGCTTCAGCTACTCTCTTGCTTGCCATGAAAAACTAGGATGACAATGTTAAGTTAAAGACACTATTAACCATAAAATTAATTTAGCATCTAGCTTGTAAAGTAACTGGTCTCCTAATAAATCTCTGTTTAATGGAGATGACAGTTCAAGTTCATATGTGTTCCTCACTCACCATGAGGCCAACAAGTGAGCTTTTACATTGGTAAATTAGTCTCAATTCTTTAAGTTCCTAAGAATGAAAGGAATTAGAATCTTTAACTAGAAAAGAATGCTTGACCATTATAAAAAGGAATTCAAGTATTTTTCATGTGAAGTAGGCAAATGATTAAACATTTGTCATAAGGAGGAGGTGCTTGTGAATTCTGTCAGGTGCCCTTTCAATGTCAAGAGCGAAAAACAGCCAAAGGCTTCAGTGTTGTGTATCCGGGATGAAGATCTCAGCAGTTGTTGGCAGCTAAAGGAGACCATGAAGCAAGAAAGGCTCTTACCAAAACACCCTGTGGCCAGACTCTGCCTTGCTTACCCAGAGACAGAATGAACACACTGTGAAACTATGATCAACTTCTGCTAATCCTAAGTGATTTTATTATGCTTATTAGAATATGTGTAGTTCCAGTACTGGAGTTGTACTATTCTTGCCCAAATTTAGTGTTTTAGTGAACAGATGGCTCACTGATTCAGAGAGAGACAGCCAGGCGTGGTGGTGCATGCCTTTAATCCCAGCACTCGGGAGGCTAAGGCAGGAGGTCTGTTGTGAGATCGAGACCAGCCTGGGCTACAAAATGAGTTCAAGGCCAGCCTGAACCACATAGTGAGACACTGTCTCAAAAAATAGGGCTGAGGACTTAGCTCAGTGGCCTAAACATGCCTGCCTGGCAGGTGTGAGGTTGACAGTTCAATCCCCAGTACCAAAAAAAAAAGGAAGAGAAAAGAAAGAAAGAGACACAGAAAGAGACACAGAGAGAGAGATAGAGAGAGAGACAGAGAGAGAAAGAGAGACACAGGGGAATGGAGGAAGAAAAGAAAGAAGGAAAGAACCCACTGACCTGAGGATCTTCCGTTAACTTCAATAAATAATCATTTGTTCAGCAAATATCCAGTAGGCACAGGTGACCAAACTGTGAACAACAGAATCTGTCTGCCTTCCCTGTGAATCTCTCTGGCACTTTCCCTTCTTTGGGAAGTCAGCTTTCATTCAGGTCCAGTTCCTTGCAGCAAACAGTAGTGATGAATACAAGTTTCCTGAGGGCAGGCAGGAACAATGTCTGCCTGCAGGGATAAGGAAGTTTTCAAGGAGGAAAACCTTATGACCTGGATCCCAAAGGGCAAGAGGAGGGAATACTAATAAATGCATCACAAGATTTGAAAGCTGACACGGTTCAAGGAGTGACTTGGAGATGAAGACACAGGAAGGGAAATAGTAAAATGCATAGCTGGCTGATAGCAGAAACCACCTTGATTCACTATCAAAGTAAGAAGACTGAACTTTATTCTGCAGGCAACAGGAAGGCCAGAGGAATTGGAAAAGCAATTAACTAATGAACCCTTTTCAATTTACAACACATCTTAAATTAATTCAAGCCGGGCGTGGTGGCGCACGCCTTTAATCCCAGCACTCGGGAGGCTGAGGTAGGCGGAGCGTTGTGAGTTCGAGGCCAACTTGGGCTACAACGCGAGTGCAAGGCCGGCCTGAGCTACATAGTGCGACCCTGCCTCAAAAAAACCAGGGCCGGGAGTTTGGCTCAGTGCCTTAAGCGCCTGCTCTGGCAGGCGCAAGGTTGTGAGTTCAATCCCTGGTGCCGCAAAAAAAATAAAATAAAATTAATTAATTAATTAATTAATTCAAATCTTTCCCTAACCTTTTCACATTTAGCTTTTATTTGATATATCATGAATCTCAAAAAGTACTTTATCTAGAATAAATGACTCAGCAATAAAAATGCAATCCATTAAAAAATAAGCAAAGCATCTGAAAAGACATTTCTTCAAATAAGATATACAAACACCCACCAGTCATATGAAATAATATTAGCACTAACCATCAGGAAAGCATGTCAAAACAACAATGGCTATCAATTTATATTAAGGCTGCTAGAATCAAAAGACAGAGAATAACAACTGTTGGTGAAAACATGGAGAAATGGGAACCTTCATACACTATGGGTAAAAATCTAAAACATTGCAGCTGCTTTGGAAAAGTCTGGTAGTTTCTCCATGGTTAAACATTGGGTTACCATATGACCCAGCAATTCTACTCTCAGTAAATACTCAAGAAAAACAAAAACATGTGTTCATGCAGGAACCTGTACACAAATGTTCACAGCAGCATTATTCACAAGAGCCAAAAATGGAAAATGCCCAAATGCCCATCAACTGATGAATGAATAAACAAAATAGGGGTATACCCACACAATGGGATATTACTCAATCATAAATATAATTAAGTACTATACATTTTACCACATACACAAACCTTGAGAACAAGATAAATAAAAGACACTAGACAAAAAAAAATTCACATATTGCATGATTTTATTTACAAGATGTGTCCATAATAGGCAAATCTGAGAAGGCAGATTACTGGATGCTAGGATTGAGAAGGGAAAACAGAGACAGGAGGTTGATAACAACAGGAATAGCATTTCTTTCTTGAGGTGATGAAATGTTCTAAAATTGATTATGGTGACTAATAGCTGCACAACTCTGTGAATTTACCAAAAACCACTGTACTGTGCACTTTAATGAGCGAAGTATAAGGCATGGTGGCACACATCTGTAATCCCAGCACTCTAGGAGGCTGAGGCATTTGAATCAAAAGTTTGAGCCCAACCTGGACAACTTGGCAAGACACTACCTCGGAAGCCTGAGGATCAATCCTCAGGCCAGGGTTCAATCTTCAGCACCACAATAAAGAAAAATAAGTGAGTGAATTGTATGGCATATGAATTATACCTCAATAAATTGCTATAAAACAAAATAAGATTTCATTATGCATTATGGAAATACAAAGTGAATGCTAAGAAAGAAATATACAGTAGAATCTTTTTCATTCACTTTAAATGATCTGAACTAGGGCAAAGAAAATCCAGAGAGATTCTATTACTTAACATTCTAGGTACTAGGTCACAGTGAAATATTCATGAAGAATTCCATGTTTTAATACAGAAAAGGCAGCTTTCGGTTAAAAAGATACACTCACCAAGTACCAGAAGAGTTTTTACAACCCCAGGATAGACTAACACAGGAAATTCATTAAGTGGAAAATAAGTCTAAGATATTTTATCACATGGATTTGTACCCTGAGTATAAAAGTAACATTCATATTTATTATTACTGTAACCCTGAAAAAGAGGTCAAAGGAAAAATAGCCAAATTAATATCTGTTTTTAAGGTAAGTTTGTGACAAACAAAAATATTAAGAAAGGAATATTCTGTCATCATAAAGAAACGAATCTTCAGGGCCGGGAGTTTGGCTCAGTGGCTTAAGCGCCTGTCTGTCAGGCGCGAGGTTGTGAGTTCGATCCCCAGTGCCTCAAAAAAAAAAAAAAAATAGAAACGAATCTTCCACATTCCTACTTATATAACTAAGAAGCGATAATTTATCATTTTGAACATTCCATCTCAGAGACATTAGAGTGACTCTCATCATGGTTGGAGTGGATCCCAGAAGCGTCTGATGTGTTAAGCATAAAACTTGTATCCAAGCCAGGTGTGGTGGAGCACTCCTGTAACCCCAGCATTCGGAAGGCTGAGGTAGGAGGATGGTTGCAAGTTCGAGACCAGCCTGGGCTACAAAGTGAGCCCAAGGTCAGCCTGAACTGCATAGTGAGACCCTGTCTCAAAAAGAAAAACAAAAAACAAACAAAAAACTTGTATCAAAATAAAAAATCAAAGTATTTAGAAAATGCTATTCATCAATCCTGAATCTAATTTGAAACTAGACCAACACATAATGCTGATTAGCACAATTTGCAAAGTAACAATCGTGAAAAATTCTATAAAATAGTGTCTGTTAAAATGTGTCAGTTAAAATTCACAAGGTTTTAATGTACAATCCATAAGCAATCAAAAATTCAAGAAGCCACTTTCTGGATTTGCCAAAAAGGTGTGTAATTTGACCATATTTACACCAAATATTTGTTTAATCCTCAGTATACATGACTGTCATCTATCACAAGACACTGCACTTCTAGGCCTAATAACACAATTCTCAATTTCCTTCCACTTCCCCCCCCCTTTATTTATGTACTTTCTCAGATCTAATGCTTAATATTAGGTTTCTTCTCCAAACATTACGACTGTAAAAAATATTTCCAAGTCCTAGCCCCCCAAAGTTTTCTTTCTGGTTTTGTTTTTTTTTTGTTTGTTTGTTTGTTTGTTTTGTACCAGGGATCGAACTCATGACCTTGTGCTTGCCAGGGAGGTACTGTGCTGCTGGGCTACATCCCCAGCCCCTCAAAAAGTTTTCTGAAATCAGTTTTCTGAAATGTACAGAATTAAGTCCAAAATAGTTTACCCACTTCTTCAGATTTACAGGGAATGCATTAAGTGAATTTAAATTATACAGATACTGTACTCATCTGCCTTCACAATTGAACAGACATACAAAGCAACTGCTTATACTTGATTATGTTTCTGTCTATTCTAGCAGGCCCTGGTGTAAGGACAAAGTTCTGCTCGATAAAGACAATGAGATGCATATTCATACAGAGTGACTAAGAGTACTGTAAGTACACTGCTTTAGAATGTAATCCCAGCCAGCAAGGCTGTGGCAAGAAGACCTAATATTCTGTAATAAGTATTTCCAAAAGTAAATATATGCACCACCTAGTATACACGATTTGATTCCCTTTGAATGCCTTAAAAGAAAGGGAAAGCCTTTGTACTTTGCTATCCCGGGGGAAATGAACAACTTGCAATTTGCTTCTCACTCTGAATCCCACGTTGCAACATGTAGAGCAAGCACTTCAGACACCACAAAACAAGGGCAGCCTACATTAAGGCCAAATATAGGATGTGATTCTAAACCACGATGCAGAAGAGCCTACATTTCCTTTTCCAGCGATCAAAAACCCTTTGAACACTCCCAAAAAAGGACAGCAGGGCCGACGCCTCCCTCCAAGAGGAAGCCCCTTTCTTCTGGACTGTCCCCAAAGCCTGCCACTTCCCCCTACACGTTCAAATCGCTGGCGAGACCGGGAGCTGCTGTGCGTGCGCCTGTGGGGACAGGCGGGAGAGCTTGGTTCCTGCATTTCCACCCTCAACGTCTGATCTCATCCTCAGTCATTTCGGCGCAGCGGAGCCCCACCTGCACCTCGTTCCTTTTCACTGCATCCCTCGCCAGCTGCCCCGCTACTAGTAGAGCACCTCTCGGAATCATCCAGTTCATTACAATGCCCCAGACCCTGCAGTGTTTCTGTTTGGTTCTTCCTCTTCCAAACCCTCGCCAGTCCCAGTACCCCCGCCCTTCTGTCGGGCTAAGGCTCTCTCGAAGCTCACCCACCTACATTACTCTAGTTTGAGCCTTGCCCCGCCCTGCCTGGCCCCCAACCCCAAGCTTCGGGGCCGGGTGAGGACTCACACCCAAAGCCAGGCTACCACTAGGCCAGGCGGCCTTCCCCGCCTTCCCAAGCAGGGCCCAGCTCGCCCTGGCCCCACGCAAACCGGCCCCAGCCCACCCCGCCACCCACTCGCCCCTTTGGGCCGCCCAAGCCCCGACCCCAGGCCCCGAGCCCCCTGGCCCTGGGCCCTAGCCACGCCTCGAAAAGCCCCTCCCCATACCCAGCACCTCACCTCTCTCAGTGGCGGGTCCCCGACCTCTGAAAGCCTGGGGCAGCCGCGTCCACGCACGGCCCACTGCTCTCCCCACGGCCAGGAGAATTCCAACCCCTAGAACCCAACCCGCGGGGACCCCGCCCCACGCTCCCCAGATCGACTGGACTGTGCCCAGCCCTTCCCCGGAGATCCCGAGCCTCCGGCAGCAGCCCCGGACCCAAAGCCCCTGCACACCGCGCAAGACCCGCGCCCGCGCGCCCACCCTTCACCCCGCCCTGTCCCTCGCCCCGCCGGCTCCTGTCAGCCGGCGGCCGCACATGCTGAGAGAACAGGGCCGCCCGCCTGGTTCGCTCCCGAGCCGTCCCAGGCGCGCGCCGCTCACCAGGACCGAGGTGCCTGAAGCGCTGCCGCTGCCGCTGTCGCTACCGCCACCGCCGCCGCCGCCGCCGCTACCGCTACCACCGCCGCCGCCGCCGCCGCCGAAGTCCGCGCTGCAAGGTTCAGCGAAGCCTCCAACCGCTGCCTCCTCCCGCCTAGCACTGAGCGCCGCGCGGGGGAGGGGCGCGAGTAGCCGCCACCGCCCCTGCCGCCGCGCGCAGGCCCCGCCCCCACACTGCACCGCTCCCAACCAGGGAGGCAGAGTCACGCCACGCCACGCCCACTTCCGGGAGAGCCCGCTGGCTTCCCACCCTGCCTTCCACGCCTCCTCCTCCCTACCGCCCCCTCTGGTCGCGCCGAGGAGTGCAAGGAGCCGCAGAGGAAGGCGGGCCCGAGCACAAACCCGGTTCTTCTGTCACGGGCCACGCCCACAGGCGCCTCCGGGCCACGCCCAGCACATTTTGGAACCTGAAATAGGGTTCCTAGAGCCCCGCCCACTGTTACACTTGGCTCTGCAAGGCCAGGATCCCCGGCTCCTCAAAGATTTCCCCTGAACACCTCAAGCCCCGCCCACTGTCCATCCAAGCCCCGAAGCCAGCCTCCTGGTTCCGTAAGCCCGGCTCCCCTCCCACTGCTTTAGAACTGGGACCCTAAAACCCCGCCCCGACTTCCAGAAGCCCAGGGGTCCGTTATCCTATTTGCCGCACCTCTGGCCGCGGCCACGCCCCGTCTAAATGCTTAGACTGTCGGCCCCGCCCGGAATTCTCGAATCCCCGCCTCTGGCGTCCAAAGCTTGGCCCCGGTTCCTCTCACACCCGGCCACCGCCGCCTCCGGGGACTCCCAGCACTAGCCCTCTCCCTGCCGTCAGCGGTCGCGTTCCTAGCTCGAGCTGGCCGCCCTTGGGCCGAGCCACACCCCGACCCGAAGAGGGCCTGCAATTGACACAGTTTTGCAGGTGGAAAAGTGGAGATTCTGAGCGTCATCCTTTTCTTTTCCCTGGATGTAGTCCCTTAATGAGCGGGCAACCTACGCCTGAAAGTTGGAGCACCAGGATAAAATTTCCAGTTCTGCTGTCGTCAGACATGTGACCTTTGGGCCCGAAGGTCCTGATCTTTAGCGTGAAGAAGTTGTTCAGTTAATACAGTTAATAGACAAAGTCTCTTTCTGAAATACAGTACCTAGCTCTAAAATACCAAGATTTGGGAAAACCAACTGAGCGGGTGTGCTGAGAGTTAGAGCTATTTCGATATATTACAAAACAAGGCATCTTCGCAGTTCACAGGGGCATTTTTCACTTTAAGCATCAGCCCCCAGAAATCTACGTTACAGGGGTTGGAGATGTAGCTCAGTGGTAGAGCAGGTGCATAGCAAGCAAGAGACCCTGGATGCGATCCTTGTTGTGCATGTGTCCGCGCACGCACGCACACCAGGAACTGAAAAGAAAGAAAGAGGAAAATATGAAAAAGAAGGAGGGAGAAAAAAAGAAAAAGAAAAAAAAGAAGAGCTGGACAGCACGGCGCTTAGCTATAATCCTAGCACTGAAGGAGACTGAGGCAAGAGGTTGGCAAGTTTAAGTACCACCTGCACAACTTAGCCAGAGTCTGTTTCAAAAAAGAAAAAGGGGCGGGGGGGTATAGCTCAGTGGCACAAATGCCTGCCTGGCAAGCGCGAGGTCACGAGTTCGATCTCCGGTACCAAAATAAATAAATAAACAAATTTTGAAAGACAGACAGACAGAAAGAAAGAAAGAAAAAAGAAAGAGGTCTGGGGATGTAACTCAGTGGTAGACCCCTTGGTTCAATCCCCAGTATAGGGGTTCGGGGGCGAGTAAGGGTGGAGGAGTAGGGATGTTGTGTAAGCCAAGGCCCACCTGACCCAAAACAGATTCCACAGCAAGTTACTTAGGCTCTCTTAAGTCTCAATTTTTCTGAGAAAAATATGGTGCTCCATGAGCTCAGTTAGGCTGGAGATAAACAGTGGGTACCTGCTGCTGCTGCTGCTGCTGCTGCTGCTGCTGCTGCTGCTGCTGCTGCTGCTGCTGCTGCTGGCAGTATGAAGGGAAAGGTTTCGGCTTGCCCTCCAGCAGCCCCTCCTGATAGGAGGGACTGAGTACTTTTTGATTTGCCACTTGGTTCACTAGAATGAGATAAGGTGATGTAGTCACTACTGAAAATCACTTTGCAATTATTATGATTTCTGCCTTTAATGAAACAAGAGCATTGATAGCAGAGGCTTCTGAGTGGTTTTGGGAAAACCACCTTTGATAAAGTGCTTTAAAATAGAACTGAAGACCGCTGAGTACTCTGACATTTTGGAAACATGTTATAGGTGACATTTAACCATTATTTCCATATGCAAGCGCTATCTGAGTGGCTTCCACACAAAATCATCCACCATTCTTCCAATAGCCCTATGGCCATGGGAAGAATTCTTAATCCTCAGTAAGAAAGGCAAAGAAACAGAGTCAGGGAGGTGAAATTACCCAAGGCCACAGGGCATCCACATGCATTGAATTGCAGAGTCTGCACTCTTCACCAGTTAGTCATTACACTATGCTGCCTCTGAGGCAGTGTGACAGAACAGAATACCATGGACTTTGGATTCTGCCATACGTGGGTGTACATTCAGGCTGAACTGAGTCATTGTGTGATGTTGGGCAAGTCAGTTTCCCTTTCTGGGTCCTCCTCTGCTCCTCCATGTAGTGGGACTGTGTAAAGGCTTACTTCGGGAACATTCAGGGGTTTGGGGGTTGGGGTTGTTTGGTTTGTGGTGCTGGGTATGGAATCCGGGGCCACTCACATACTATGCAAGCACTCTACCACTGAATATCTCCAGCTGCAGGAATTTTTGTTTTGTTTTGTTTTGTTTTTCTGCCTGAAATAGTCAAGCGACTTCTTCAAATGCCTAGTCTGTGTATACACAGGCAGAGTGTACACATTTGAGTATGTTCCCTAATTAATTTTGAAATAAAAGGAGAATGTGAAAACATTTAAAGTAGTGAGTCCATTACCAGAACAATTGGAACCTTGCTTACAAATGTGGATAAATTATTTTTCCTCTTCTTAAACATTCATATGTTATGTAAATAGAAAAAAATATTCCCACTCACAGTAGGTTTCTTTTGTTTTGTTCATTTGCAGATATGAGAGAGCAACTACAAGTAACCACAAATTAGATCATGGGGTTGAAATAAGCTCAGATTATAACAGATCACAGGTATATAAAAATATTCTATCATGTAGGACTAGCTTTTTTAAAGTGATACAAAATAAAAATCATTTTATAATCAAACATAATACCATGCCCCAGGAGTTTTTACTTAATAAATTAAGGCAGGACAAAATGTCCAGCACAGAGTAGATCCTTACAACCTGTTAGTTCCCTTCTCTCAGTTTTGCTGGTGATGGTGTTGTTTCCTTGTTTGTTTCTCTACTAGGGATTGAACCCAGGACCTTTGCACTGAACTACACACTTCCAATCTCTTTTTATTTTTTTATTTTGAGACAGGGTTTCCCTAAAATGCTGTTTCCCAAGCTGGACTCAAATTTGTAGTCCTCCTGCCTCAGCCTCCTAGAGTGCTGGGATTCCAGATTTACACAATCACACCCAGCTTCTCTCAATTCTTTATGTGATTAAATTAAGGTTTCCAGTGATATCAATTCCCCCAGTGACCCCACCATAAAGCACAGATGGAATATGTTGAGATAGAAATATCTCAAGGACTTTGACATCAGTTGCCTGGCTCCATCAAGGGCCTAGCTGTTCGACTGCCTATTATATTCTATGTAACTTAACTGCCTATAGCAGTTAAGCTATTTACATTTAAAATAATTATTATGGCTACAATGTGAGTGCAAGGCCAGCCTGAGCTACATAGTGCGACCCTGTCTCAAAAAACTAGAACCAGGAGTTTGACTCAGTGGCTTAAGTGCCTGTCTGGCAGGTGCAAGGTTGTGAGTTTGATCCCTGGTGCCACAAAACAAATAAATTAATTTTAAAAAATAAAATAATTTTTATGTTATAGCTTAAGTCTGCCATTTTATTTTATGATTTATGTTTGCTTTCTTTTTCATACCTGCTTTTTTTTTTCTGCCTTCTTATAGGTTACTCAACATGCTTTAGAGTTCTGCTTTGATATATCTATTGTGTTCTGGGAGTTTTAGTCTTGTTTTGTTTTTGTAATACTAAGGAATGAATTCAGGGCTTTGTGCATGTTAGGAAAATGTTCTTCCACTGAGCTACATCCCTATCTCTTTTTAATTTTTATTTTGAGTCAGGATCTCACTAAATTGCTCAGGTTGGCCTCAAATTTCTAATCTTCCTGCCACAGCCTCCAAGGTAGCTAGAATTACAGGTAGTTCTGTGCTACCATGCCTAGTTGTATGTCTTTTGCTATAGGATTTTAAGTAGTTGTTCTCACATGAGAGAATAAGAGAGAGAGAGAAAGATCATCTTCACAGCCTACTGATAGTATTACTTCAGCAGCTACATGAAATGTGGAGAACTACCACCTTTTATGTCCATTCACTTTTTTTGTTTGTAATATAATTGTCTTGCATATTTCCTTTACATAATTTAAACCATATTAGTGTTACAAGTTCTGCCTCATTGGTGAATCAAATTTAGAAAACTCAAGAAAAAAAGATAGATGTGGTGGTGCATGCCTGTAATCCCAGCACTTGGGAGGTGGGAGGATAACCATGATGAATTCAAGGCCAGCTAAACAACATAACGAGATCCTGTCTCAAAAGAGAGTGAGGCTGGCCATGGTGGTGCGCACCTATAATCCCAGCACTGAGAGGCTCAGACAGGAGGATCACTGTGAGTTCAAGGCCCACCTGGGCTACAGTGACTTCAATACCAGCCTGAATTATACAGCAAAACCTCGTCTCGAATCATCATCATCATCATCACCATCATCAAGCGAGAGGGAGAATCTTTATTTTTTTGGTGCTACTGGGGGATTGAACTTAAGGACTTCACATTAAGGTATGTTCCCACCCCCAGTACTCCTGCTTCAGCCTCCCAGAATGCTGAGATTATAAGGCTGACACCCTTTTGGCTCTTTATTTATTTATTTTTATACTGGGAGGCACATACTAGACAAGAAGACAAGAGCTCTACCACTGAGCTATGAATTCAGCCCAGACCTACTCTTTCTTTCTTTCTTTTCTTTAATGTTGTTTTTTGTTTTGTTTTGTTTTTTGCAGAGGCATTCATTAAATTTTTTTTTGTTTTAATAATGTTACAGTTACTCACTACGACATTTTTAAGATGCCTGCTTTACATTCTTTGTCAGATTGTCCTAACATCCCTGTGGTGCAGGTATATCAATAGTCACTGTCTTACGTCACTCAGTTTGATGGGAGTTTTTTAGTTAAAACCTGAGCATTTTGGGAATCATGTTATGAGACTCTGGGTCACATTTAAACCTCGAATGCTGGCTGACGCTCCCTCACACTGCTCTGAGGCTACCTAGGGAGAGAGGAGGGTGCTATCTGGTCACCACCAGGTGGGAGTAGGAGTCTAGTTCCCCACCAGCCTCAGTGACACCTGCCGGTAGGGTGGGAGACCTCTCTTACTGCTGGGGCTCTGGCAGTAACAACTGCCTCTTTTATCTCGCTGGCTAGGCGAGGCAGAGATGCCTCGTAGTGCTCCCATCGGTCATCCTCTGGCACCCTGGGAAGGTGTCTTTGGCCCATAGTGACAATCCAGATTCTCCATGAGGCTCCTCTGATACCACCCGAGAGGGGACAGAGAGAAGCAGATCATCACTTGCACCATGGGCAGGCAGGCCTCGTGACCACTTAGTGGGGATAAAACCCCCATTCCCTACTCAGCCTTCTTGAATACCTCCTCAGGGTGTTGTGGGAACATCCATGAGAAAAAGGGCCTGTGTGTGCTAGGGGCTGGGCCCACGCATGGTGGTCACGATAGACTGAGCTAATGGCAGAGGCCATAGGGTAACAACTGGCCCTGACATTTCCTCACTCTGTGATCTTGGGCAAGTAACATTACTTTTCTGTTCCTCACTTTCCTCATGTCTAAGGAAGTAATGATACCCCCTGAGGTTATGTATGTGGGAGTACCTGTCACAGATTCTTAACAAAGACCAATACTACCACAAAGCTCATACTTATCAAACACTGTTCACCAAGCCTGTCTTACCAACTTGCCAGGTGTTAATTCAGTGACGGGGTGAGGGGGCAAGCATGTCTGCACGCACGTGCACTATACATTGAACCCAGGACCTGGCACACGCTAGGCCATTGCTTTACCCTCAGTTCTTTTTTTTTTTTTTTTTTTTTTTTTTTGCAGCACCAGGGATTGAACTCACATACTTGCACCTGTTAGACAGGCGCTTAAGTCACTGAACCCCTGGTTTTTTGAGGCAGGGTCACACTGTGTAGCTCAGGCCGGCCTTGTGCTCACGTTGAAGCCCAAGCCGGCCTCGTGCTCGCGTTGTAGCCCAAGCCGGCCTCGAACTCACAATGCTCCTTCTACCTCAGCCTCCCAAGTGCTGGGATTAAAGGTGTGTGACACCACGCCCGGCTTACCCTCAGTTCTATACCTATTTTTTAAATCCCTGTTTCACAGAAGAGGAAGCTGAGCTTGGAGAAGAAAGTCACCTGCCCATGGCCACACTGCTGGCTGGCTACATCAAGTCTACTTCCCACTGGACTATGTCATTTTCTCCATGTCTAGAAGTAAGTCAGAAACATTGATAGGCTTGGGGAAAACTGATTTGTCAGAAAAAACCTCTGGGCCAGGAGTCTACACAGCTTCTACCACAGAGTGGGAGGTAACAGGTCAGGGGAGTGGCCACACTGAGGTAAAACTGAAGGGAAAGCTATCCGTCTCAGCTTTTTTCCACATCCCAAAAGTAGGAAGAGAGATGTTATGCTTTAGATCTAAAAGGTGAGCAGGGGCACACCAAGGGAGAGGCCACAAGGGCCGCAACCAGCAATGCCACAGGGCTGGGACTGCCAAGCCATTTGGAGCTTGCACCTTGCCACAACTTTCCCCAGCTGTTGGACATGGAGCTATAGGATTTAATGTTTACCCTGCTGGATTATGTTCTTGCTTTGGTCCCATTTCCTTCTATCCCTCTCCTCCTCTCTTTCAGACTGGGGAATGCTTACCTTTGTGCCATTGTGTATTGAAAGTATTTAAACTTCTTTTTTTTACTATAGGTGCTCACAGCTAAGAATTTGCCTTGTGTTTTAGTTACTTTCTCATTGTCGAGGCACGTACCTGACACCCACACTCTAAGGGAGAAAGGTTTATTTTAGCTCACAGTTTGTAGAGGTATCAGTCCATAGTCAGTTGGCTCCAAGGCTGAGAAGCCTGACAGAAGTACATGGCAGAGGAGAAAGAGCTCATGGCATGGTAGCAGGCAGTAGAGAGAGAGAGATCAAGGGAGAAGGGAATGAAATACCCGCTACCCGGCTGCATCCCCAGTGACCCACTTTCAACCAGGCTTCACCTCCCAACATCCCATTTAGCCATAAACTCGCAGTGGATTAATCCATTAGTCATGTCACATCTGCATGATCCAATCACCTCCCCATCTATGAGCGCATGGGGCTTTAGGAGGACATCCAGATATAAACCAAAACACCTTGAGTCTCACAGGAGACTTCGGATTGGACTTTTCTGCAGTGCTAGAATTGTGAAGATTTTGACAATTCTTAGGGAGGGACTACATAGGGTTAGTATAATGACATGGATGTGAGCCTTTTGGGGACCAGAGGTAAGATATTATGGTTTAGATATAAAATGTCCCCCAAAATTCTCACACTCAAAGGTGGGACCTGGTTGGAAGGGGCAGGTCACTGGGGACGCAACCTGGAAGGGTATATTCTTGTCCCTGGCTTCTCCCTTCTCTTTCTGCTTCCTGACTGCCATGGGTTAAACAATCTTCTTCAGCCAAGCCTTTCCACTGTATGCCATTTCTGCTTTGAAGCCAGTTGACCGCAGACTAAAACTGCGAGCCAAGATAAACCTCTCCTCCTCTAAATTGTGAGTATATGGTATTTTGTCCCATTGAAAAGAAAAGTCACTAAGACGAGAGACCAGTGTTAATCCCTTCCAAAGGTGATGCCCCCATGACCTGAAGTTTCCATCACGTCCCAGCACAGCCACACTGAGCTCCAGAATATAAACCTTTGGGAGACATAGTCAACCCATATCCAAACCAAAGCACCTCCCAAGGGCAAAGGCGTGAACTTGCAAATATGGTTTTTGTGAATAGCGAGGATCAAGTGTGTAGGTGTAAGGACCTTGATGTGTGGAAACAACCTTTGCTACCCAGGAAGAGGTGCCTGAAACACATTCCAGGGCTAGAAATGAGGGACGTGATCACAAAAGCAGACCGAAGCTGGGTGGGTGTTGGACGGAGTGAACACCAGCTAAAAGTGTCTATACCTCATCCTGGAGGCAAAAAATGACTTCTCAGCAGCCAACCTCTGCTCTCTCCCCCATGAGGTCTGTGGTCTCCAGCCTGTACTTGTCCAGGTAATATCTGGAAAGGACTGGGATTTAGTAGGAACACACAGGGAGGCCTCAGCCTGAGCTCCTTGGGAAGCCCCACTATTCCCAAGTCACAGGGTGCCACAAAATTTTCTCAAACAGGAAAAATAAAAGAATTTCATGGGAGAATATTTGTTACTTAATGATAAGTAAAGATGTTACAGATATCCTGTTAGATGAAAGGGGTAGGTAAGAAAACAGTATGGGGTGTATGGATGTGGGTGTGGGTGTCATTGAGGATTGAATCTGGGGAGTGCTGAGTTACATCCCTATTCCTTTTTTCAATTTTATTTTGAGACAGGGGCTTGCTAAATTACCTGTGCTAGCCTCAAACTTGCAATCCTCTTGTCTCAGCTTCCTGAATAGCTGGGATGACAGGAAAGTACCACATCACCCAGGCAGTATCTCCCCTTTTTATAAAGTATGTACACATGCTATAATGGAAATTACCCCTCTGATAAAGTTAGAATTATGGATGTATTCTCCAGAGAAACTAATTGGAGACAGACAGATAGATGATAGACAGGCAGACATATTTTATAAAGTCTTGGCACTAGTGGTATAGTTTGAAGACCCAACAGCCAGAAAGCCAGTGATGTTACGTTGCAGTTCAAGTCTGAAGGCCTGAGGACCAAGAATTCCAAGGGCAGGAGAGGGAGTCCAACCTTCCTCGGCCTTTTTATCCTCCACGGGCCCCTGTTGGGCTGGATGTTGCCCACCATGCTGAGAAGGCAGCCTGCTTTTCCTAGACCACCAGATTCAAACGCTCATCCCTCTGGAAATAGACACACCCAGAAATGATGTCTCATCAGACAGCTGGACATCCAGTGTCCCAGTCAAGTTGGCACACAAAATTAACCATCATTACAGGCAAGGTTCCCTTT